>JARHVA010009133.1:145000-170000 GCA_037957365.1 Torreya grandis
ATAAAGGTGATTACTTATTTATCTAATAGATAAATAGGTTTCTAATTGTTTCCAATAATAAGATAACTATATTATTGATTACTTTTCATATATAGTAATTAAATATCTATTTTCCTAATTTATTCTCAAAAATTTAGAAAATTATAAGTAAAATAATATTATGTAATATAATGCATATCAAGAACTAAATCCACATACAAATATAATCACAAATAAGATTTCTTTAATTATGCACTAGCATTTAAAACATATTATGCATATAATATTCTAAATCTATTGTGTGTGTAGGGTCACCAACAATTCCTCTATCATCCCCCCAATCATCCCATTTAGTCCATCCTCTTTGATGGTGTTTTGCCTCTTCAAGATATGACTATATGATCAATCATGCATTCACCTCATAACAAGTAGATAATTAGTTTGATTCATCATAAATATCAACCAATGATGCAAATCTAACAAATATATATCTATAATGTATAAAATATTAAAATATAGCTATCACATCATGTATATTGATAAAAAATATCACCCTCCCATAAAATTATATGTCATAAATCTCAAATCTAAGCAAATAATAATCAACTAATAACCATATTAATCTATGGATTCTAAGTTATAAATCATAGGATGAAATCAAGATGTAATAATTATGAATTGAATTATGAAATATTTTTTCTATCAAGGTTTTGTTGATAAGATTAAAATTACCTTTATCAAGTGGGATAAGTTTTGTAGAGTGATATAAAGAATGGGTCAAAGTGAAGAGTCTATAAGTACAAAATATATTTTTTTGGAGCTAAATTGGTTTGGGGGATTCTTTAGTTCCCAGAATCCCTTTGGAATACGTTTCTTTGATGCAAATATTTGAATAAAGACAACCCCATCAACATTGTGTCCATCACCAATCCATCACATGGCTCACATATCTATAACTTTTTGCCTAAATTCCATCCGAACATTAGGAATCATTTTTTATGGATGGTGAATAATGGTAGTTTGGCTGATTTTTGGAATGATTCTTAGAATAGTCACAAACCTTTAATAGATATGTATGGTTTAGATGAGATCACAATATTTTTAAAAAAGATTGGGGGAATAAAGTGGGTAACTATATTGATGAAGTTGAGGTCTCTAGGTTTTCATTATCTAAATGGAAAAGTTAGGATCAGCTAGAACTTTTGGATTTAAAAAGTTCTCTTCTCTTATTGACTCTCAAAAATAAAAATAAAAATCATTAATAAAACATAATATAAGATTTTATGGATTCAGGATAAGTACATAAATTATTTTGTCAATCTCAGTTATCAAATTGGGGTAGAAACTTATTATATTATGGCTTGATCTATTAAACTTGGTAGGAGCAAGGAAGGTTTGTAAAAGGTCAAGGTGTTTGCTTGCTTAGCCTCCTAGAATAACATTCTCATAGTGGATAGGATGGATAAAATAAATTTTTAGGGTTGGTCTAGATGTAACATGTGTAAATTTTTAGAGAAAATTAAAAAACATCTCTTGCTTGATGCTTTTTTACAAACTTCTACTAGTTGTGGTTATGTGATAAATTGGACTGGTCATGGGCTTAGACTACTTCTCTCTAGGAAGCTTTCTCTTCATGGCAAGTTGATGAGGAAAATAATTCCTTAATTTTTCTTTTGAGAGTTATCCCAATAATTTTTATTTGGTTTATATGGAAAAAAGGAATAAAAACATTTTTGAAGGAGTAGAACATCCCCTGCACTTAGTTCTTCATGATGCAAAGGTCTCTATCTCTGAAGAAGTTTCAGGTCAAATAAAATGAAGGAAAGGTAATTTAACTACTTGGGATATGATAAAGAGATATGAATAGACGCTAATCAAAGAAATTCATGTTAAATGGTTGGTGGTAGATTGTGAAAGTAACTTCAAGAAAGAACATTCTAATTGGGTTCAATTATACTAGGTTGGTTCAAATTGAATTTTGATGGAGCCTTCCATGGTAATCTTGGTGCCTTTAGTGTAGTTTGTATTATCTAGGGTATCAAATATTTTTTAATCCAATTTGCTTTGATTAAATTATCTGATGAAACCAATAATGAATCAGAAGCACTAAAACTAGTGATTGGTCTAGAGATAGCTAAGAATAGTGGTATCTCTAATATTTTGATTTAATGGGACTCTCAAGTTAATATTCAATCTTTGAATAATAGAAAGGTGAAATCCTAGAATTTAGCTTATATTCTAGATAAATATTTGCCCTTATTAAATGCTTTCAATGTTTAGAAGGCCAGTCATTGCTTTCATGAAGCTAATAAAGTAGGGACACCTTAGTAAATATTATAATTGATCAACCTAAGGATATAATTACTACTAATCATTTTGAAACTTAGGTGATGAGTTGAGGAATTGATTTACTAGTATTATATAATTATCATTTTTTCCTCTACCATTGCCACATTTTTTGTTATTAATGGTTTATTTTTATTAATTTCATTTGCTAGGTGGATTTCAACCTCTAAATTGTCACTATATCTCTTAATTAATGTCATTGATTATTGGTTGTGAGGAGTGGTGAATGTAGTGGTTTGGCTTGGAATTTCTTGATTTTGGGGTCAGATTTAAAATAGAGTCTGTAGTGTTAGAAGCCTTATCATATCCTTTGGTAGTTATATCATGCAACATAAAAAAATGAATTTTATTGGTAAGGTCTCACATGGTAGACTAAAAATGTATTATAGGTTCCTTTTAAAGAGGCTTTTAGTTCCATCCTTTCAATTATTGGGGTCAAATTTATTTGAGATAGTTAGCTTATCAAAGTTAATTTGATGGTTGTTTCCCTCTTTGCAAACAATATATTATTCCTTGTTTCTACTAAAGAGGATGTGAGATCGTTGGTTGATTCATTGTAACTCTAGTATTTATAATGGGCCTAGATGAAGCTTTCATAGTAATTGATGGTGGGTAGGAAGAGTCTTTCCCCTTATTATGTAAAAATAATCTTAGGCTAGTGTTGATGGTGGATTTTAGTGAAATAGAAAGGAAAATTTCTCTTCTCTACAATTATGTCTAGCCCTTATTATTTTAAGGGATGATAAATTATTAGTCTTATGGTTTCCTCCTCCCCCTTTGGAGGAGGAAATTTTTCTGTTGCCTTCTCTGAAATTTATGTGTTAAGCTTGACATTCCCAAGAAAGAATTGAGGTATTCAACTTGTTGGCTAGAATGGTGTTCTATGGGATTGTTGGTCCTCTTTCATGACTAGTGAGACAACATTACATGGTAGTTAATAGGGTTTTAAGGGAGTATTTGGAGTTGGGTATGTGCAAGTCTGAGGTGTTGGGCTCTCTGTACAACTAATTTTATCTGGATTCCTATTTGGTGGATACTAGTTTGACTTTTATGAGGAGTCAACTATTAGCTAGTAACTATTCCAAATCTATGTCCTAAGACATTTAATCTAAAATTATTGAAAAATATTAGTATTGTAAGATGTTTCTTATTTTGGAGGGTGCTTATGGTTCTTGTGCCTTGGTAGAGGAAGCTGAATCTATAGTTTACTTAGTCTAGTTTATATTTTTGTAATTTTGTTAGCCTTTTGGCTTACCAATGAATATTGTTTGCATTGCTTATTTTTTGTAATTATCTCATTTCTATGTTTGGAAAGGATCCCGTAAACATGATATCAATAAATAAATAAGTATAAACATAAACTATTATAATAATATTATATATTATATAATATTATTTTTATATATAATACATTATATTACTTATAATATATAAATGATAGGAATATATATATACATACACACATACATACATACATGTATACATGCATGCATGCATACATACATACATTTATTTTTAATGCCTCAACTCTAAGTTAATTATAATAGTCTCAACCATATGAATTGTGATAAAAACAAATAGTAAAAAATCTATAGCATAATGCTCTAATAACTTTATACATTTTTGAACTTGAACGGGGCTACACATAATCAAACCACTTAAACCAATTCATACACATTTCATTAACATAATTAAATTCATACTTATGAACAATTAAAATCTAAAATTTTGTTATGATGTATGAAAATGTTATAATATTATAAAATTAAATTACATTTAAATAACTAGAACTAAAATTTAATGTGAACTTTAGATCTTTGATGTAGTTCATTTACTCTTTATTTTTATGGAATGATTAAGTTTATAACAATAAAGTAGTGAAATATGTTTCTTGGTATTTTATTTTCAATTTATTTATCTAAAAAATTAAGAAGTAAAAATATAATAAATATTAAATATATAATCTAAATTGTTTTATGTATAATTATTTCATAATGAACCAATAAAATATTTAAATACTTGAGGACTAAGGCATGGGAAAATTTGATAGCTAGGGGTGCGATGGATGAACGTAAGTAGGAGGGCACGATAGGGTAGGGCGCAACAGGGTAAAAAGTAGGGCACAGCTACAGGGAAGCACTTGGACTATAGCAGGCATCCCAGGGAGCATGCAGCAGTGGGAAGGCTCCACTTTTTCAAGGTTTAGGTTCTTTTGCTACTCTTGAGCAACCAAGTATGCACATCCCCAAAGTCAACAGCTATCTGGAAAGATGCAAGGAGAGGCCCAAGCTGGTTATACCAATGGAAATTATTGCTAAAGACATTGAATATTATTCTAATCACTCCCTGTACTGCAAGTTTTTGGGGCTTAAGATGTCACTGTTATTCTTGGAAGCATGGGCTCAGAGGACGTGGGCACCAGAAGGAGAAATGGATATTACATTGCTAGCCAATAGCTATTTAATGGTCACTTTTACCTATATAGCAGATTGTCAAAGAGTTTTTGCTGGAGGTCCTTACTTCCATAATCAAGTGGGACTATTTATCAAGCCTTGGCATGCCGGTTTCATACCTTCAAGGGAACTACCAAACCGTGTCCCGGTGTGGGTGTGTCTGCCCCACTTTCTGGTGGAATGCTACCAAGAAGACACTCTCCAATTGCTTGCATCCTTGCTGGGAAGGCCAGTCAGTTCCTTAATGTCAGTCTTGGGGAAAAAGGTAATGAATTATGCCCACATTTGTGTTGAAATTGATCTTAGTAAGCCATTACCAGATGTTGTTGAAATGAGTGTGAGCGCTTTTTCATGGGTACAACAGCTGGATTATGAAACCCTCCTTTTTTGCTATCATCTATGTCATGCTTATGGGCATTTACAGTGATGGTGTCCCACCTCAAAATGCACTGCACCTCAACCAGCTCAATCTACTCACACTCCTTCTGGTACTGACAAGGAAAGGGGTCTGATTCCAGGTGAGGTGCCTAAATTGATGGTTTTATGCTAGTTAAAGGCCGATATAGAAATAGAGGTAAAAAATGGTCCTTAAAGGAAAGACAATTAGATGACTTGCTTAATAGATTTGAAATATTGGATGACCTTAATCAGCAGGAGGTGAATCCTAGGTTGATGATTTTGGACTAGGGGATTGAGGGACCAGATCAAGAGACTAATGCTTCAGGGGCTTTAATTGAAACACATGATGCTAGAGATTGTCATATGGATATGGACTAGTAGCTGATAATTTTAGAAGGAATGACTTCCTCAGTTGCTCCCCTTAAAGAAGATAGAAATATGCCCCTTATCAGGAAAATTGGGAACTCAGGGGCAACAAGAAGTAGTAAATCTTCTCCTCATCTCAGACTTCTGAAGAAAGACCTTAAGAAAGGAGGGGGAGAGAAATCTGGCAAGCTTGGCAGAAAAAAGGACCTAGAAAAGATCAAGCTAATGGGAGAGACTTTGGTGGAGTCGGGGTTAGTAAAGACTCTAGATGCAAACTTTATGAACCCTCTAAAATGATTATAATATCTTGGAATGTAAGGAGTTTGAACAACAACCCCAGAAAAAATGATGTTCAAAACTTGATTAAAAGTCATAAGCCTAATGTCCTTTTCTTGCAGGAGACTAAGCTTTCAGTTAAAGACATGTCTAGACTAGCACCCAAGTTGTGGAGGCAAGGAGAATGTCAATGCATTGGCACTATTGGATACTCAAGAGGACTAGCTTGTTTGTGGAACCCACGAAAGATTTGCCTCATAGGCTAGCTGACTTCTAAGTATTCCATGACTATGCTTGCTTTTAGCTTTGAGACGGGGAAAGTCATTCTCTTCTCCAATATCTATGCTCCCAATGATTGGTGGGGTAAAAACTCCTTATGGGGCCACATAAGTTTTGTCCATAGCCTGGCCCCCTTCTACCCTTGGATTTTGGTAGGTGATTTTAATTCTATTCTTGATTTGACTAAAAAGAGTGGTGGCACATCAAGGCTAGACCAATTTGCTTTGATAATGCATAACTACATTGAAATTTTGAATTTAGTTGACATCAGGCCCAATAATGTATAGTTTACATGGAATAACCATAGGAGTGGGCAACATTGCATAGCTGAGAGACTTGACCATTTTTTGGTCTCAGCTTTTTGGGTTGGAGGTATGTGGTCTACGAGATCTAAAATTTTAGACTAGAGAAGATCAGACCATTGGCCCATCAAGCTTAATAATGTCTCACAGTATCACCCGCACTCTCCTTCCTTCAAATTTCAACTTATTGGCTACAATATTAATCTCTACATGAGTGTGTTGCCAATTGGTGGCATTGGGGTAGGCCTGCCCATGGTACGGTGATGTACATTTTTGCCAAAACACTGCAATATGTGAAGTACAAGCTCAAGCAGTGGAATCATTAAAGTTTTGGAAACATTTTTCATGCTAAGGCTACTATACAAACCAAGCTTGATGGTATTATGAGAATAATAAGGGAAGAAGGACTAACTGAAGACTTACTGCAAGAAGAAACACAGGCTGTGAAAGACCTTGAGGAATACGAGCTATGGGAGGAAATTTTTTGGAAGTAAAAATCTTGGGTCGAATGGCTCTAGGAGGGGGACAAAAATACATCCTTTTTCTTCAATTCTTCCAAATCCAGGAGATATGGAAATTCTATTTCATCCCTGTTCAATGAAAGAGGTGAGTGGCTTAACTCCTTTCCAGTAATTTTAGAGGAGGTAGTGTAGTACTTCTCTACTCTCTTCAGGGAAGATGCTAATGGGGAATCACCAGAAGAATCTCAGGTTCTCTTTTACATTCCATCCTTGGTGACGTGTGAAATGAATGAAAATTTAATGAAACCAATCACACTTGGAGAGCTTGAGGAAACCATTGCTCAGATGAAAAAAGGGAAAGCGGCTGGACCTGATGGCTTCCCAGCTAAATTCTACCAAGAATTATAGGATATCATCAAACTTGACCTTTTAGCTATTGTCTAAGAATCTCAGTGAAATAAGAAAATTCTTAAGGCTACAAATGTGACCTATCTTGCTCTCATACCCAAATGCGAAGGTGCTGATAGGCTAAGTCAATTCCACCCTATATCCCTTTGCAATGTTGTTTACAAAATTATATCTAAAATCATTGTAGATAGGTTAAAAAGAGGGCTGAGTGCTATGATCTTAAAAGAGCAGAGTGTTTTTGTGGAAGGCAGACAAATCCTAGATGGTATTGTTATTGCTGTTGAGTCCATTCACTCCATGGCCAACTCAAAAGATAAGGCGATGTTCATTAAATTGGAAATGGCCAAAGCCTTTCATAGGGTCAGATGGTCATTCCTATCGAAGGTTCTTAGTTCTTTTGGCTTTGTAGATGAATGGACTCAATGGGTCATGAGCTTCATTTCCTTAGCTTCCTTCTCAATGCTTATCAATGGAGAACACATGGAGCTTTTTGGTGCTATAAGAGGGATGTGATAAGGTGATCCTCTATCTCCGTACCTTTTTCTTCTCCTTGTTGAAGGTTTGGGGAGGTTGATCAGCAAGAATAGAGAGGAAGGACATATCCAAAGATGGTGATGGGGAGGGGAATTGCCAGCACAATCACACCTACAATTTGCTGATGACACTACCCTTATGGGCATGGCCACAATGACTAAAGTTGCTAATTTACGCAGGGTGTTAGATGTTTATCTAATGGCCTTGGGACAAAAGGTCAATGAAAATAAGTCATCCATCTTCTTCTTCAACACTCTGGGCCCTATTCAGTGGTGGATAGTGAGGACTCTGCATTTTCAGATTGGGACTCCCCCCTTGATTTACTTGGGTATCCCTATCTCGGCTAGCCGTACATCCAAAGAATCTTGATAGACTATTTTGGAGAAATTTTAGGTGAAAGTGAATCATTGGACACACAGGTGGTTATCCTTTGTGGGCTAGGTTCAACTTATCCAATTTGTGGTGCAGGCTTTACCTATTTACAGGTGTATGCTCCAAGTTGCCCCAATGGGAATCGTTAAGGAGTTTGATTCGGTTACCAGACAATTCTTATGGGATGGTAGTCTGAAATCTAATAAATGGAGCCTTATTAGATGGGAGATTGTTTGTAATCCCAAACAATATGGTGGGCTCGATCTGAGGCAGACAAACTTAAATGGTATTGCTTTGGCAGCCAAACTTTATTGGCGATGGTACACGAAACAAGACAAGGCTTGGGCCAAAATTCTCTCATAAAAGTACTACTCTAGAACCATTTAGAGGGACATTCCTCACTATCTACTTATTGGGAAAGGTTCAAAAATATGCGGTACTCTCAAAAAAGGGGCTACTCTCATCAAGGACAACTTATTCTAGATTTGTAAACAGGGATCCAAGACTCTCTTTTGGTCTGACTCTTGGGATGGTTATCCTCCCATCATTTCTCAGTTTCCAAATTTGTTGAACCTTTATTAGAGATTCCTTGATGCTAGCTGGTCTCAAGTGAGTGACTTCAAATTTTACATTACATAAGGATAGGTGGAGGTAGCTCACTGGAAAGCTCCTAAAACTTGGCCTATTAATGGGACACAAGAAGAGAATAAGGAGCTATTGAGCATCCTTTCTAGGTGTCACTATAGTCCTCTTCAGGAGGAGGATGAGCTAGCTTGGTCTCCCAATCCTAAGGGAGCTTACATAGTTTCATCTGGATATCATGATTTACTTCTTCAGAGATTGGGCAGGGGGAAAGTGCATTGGTTGAGACAGGTCTAGAATAAATTCACATGGCCTAAATGCAACTATTTTGCTTGGATGTTGGCTTGGAATAGGTGCTTGACCTGGGACAACCTCTAGAATAGAGGTTTCCAAGGCCCTTCATGTATGTGTTATGTGTGGAGCGGCCGAGGAGGATTCACCACACCTTTTTTTGCGATGCCCCTTTGCCTTGCAACTCTAGCATTATTGGTGGGATGTTTGGCAGTGCCCATGTTTTCATGCTCAATCTATGGTCAATTTTTGGAATTGAATGGGAGAACCCCCCTCAAGGATGCCCTTCTTATAGGACATATGGCTGGGCAGCCCCATTTTTCTATTCTGGGAGATCTGCTTGAGAGAAATAGGTGAATTTTATGGGGAGTGAGGGTCATGGTGCAACAAGTATGGTAGAAAGTGGTGGGGATGATCTAGGAAACTATCTAAGCAAAGAGTGTGATCTGTCTTCCTTTGACCAAATAGGATGCTTAGGTGGTGGCGTAACTTGGATTCCAGAAGTTAACTAGTAAGTCAGAATGTGTCAAGAGGAGCAAGCGGGTCAAGGAGCAAATTATCAAGACTAGTCAGTGGTAACGCCCCCCTAGTGGGATTCTCAAGATCAATATGGATGGTTCTTCCAGAGGTAATTCGGGACCTATGGGTACTGGAGGGATAGGAAGGGATTCTGAAGGTAAAGTGATTTTTGTTTTTGTGGTTCTTGAGGGGCTGCAAACCATTAACATGATGGAAGGCTAGGCCATTATTTATTCCCTTGAGAAGGCCCAGGCGTTAGGTTGGCATAGGATTATCTATGAATCAGACTCTCAAGTCTTGATTAGCCTACTCATTAAGAGGAAAGTGGTGGATGTCAATTGGCAACTATCTCTGATTGTGCAACAGATTTTGCGGATTTGCTCGCTTATGGATATCATTACTTTTGCTCACATTCTACATGAATGGAACAGGGTAGTGGATTTTTTGGCTAAATGGGTGTCAGAACATTTGGATGGTGGAACATTGAGGATTAGGGGTCTCTCTCCCCGACGTTGCGTTCTGATTTGGAAAGAATTTTGGAGGCTGATAGGGAGGTTCATAATATTGTCTAGTTGGGCATGTGCCTAGTTTTTTAGTTTTTGTTGCTTTCTTATGGGGATTTTTGTCCCCCGTTCTTCTTGTAATGCTTTTCTTTACTTATTAATATTATTTTTACCCCTTTGTTTAAAAAAAAAAAATCAAATACTTAAAAAATGGACCCTAAATAATAGTATCATGGAAACACTTTTAACCCCAAAGCCTCTTTTCTAATTTAACAAGTGTTGTGGAGTGACTTTAGCACCTAATGGTTTGTATTATAAGTAGGTTGTATTGTATAAAATGTATATTCAAATGGATGTTGTTTCTATTCGATTGGTCGATTTAATTTTCCAACTTCACACTGTTGCCTACATAAAATGGTAAAAATGTTGTCTAGTATAGCTACAGTGCTAACCAAAGTTATATCCCCCTTTGTGGTAGAGGTGGGAATGAGAACATGTTAAATGAAGAAGCAGATCAAGAAGGCATTCACTCAAATTTGGGTATCCTCCTCATCATATCTCATATTCTAAACCAAAGGAATATAAAATATCATTTGAATTTTTAATTGAAGTTTTGGAATTTTGGGAATTTTTTTTCAATTCTTCCAAAATTTCTATCAAAATTTATCAATGTATTTTCATTATCTTGTAAAGTTGTAAATGTGTTAACATTGCCTAATGTAGCAGCTGTGTATACCCTTTTCTCCATTTCTTTATATTGATTGATTGACATGGGATTTGAATACTTTATTTTAATTGTAAAAACTTTAGTGTATGATGGTACCAAAAAATGAAGACCAAAATATAGACATTTAGTAGTTTACCATATATAATTATTTGATTCAATATATGATGCATTTTATACCCTAGATTATGGTAATGGGATGTTTGTGTGACAATCCCATATTTAAATGTATCAAAATAACTGTACTAAACCACTGTCAACAATTCTTTGCCATAATTCTTCTAGCTTGTCTTAAAACATGAGCTTTCATAAGATAATTAAAAGTAGCTTTTAATTAGATATTTTCGGTACAAGTATTATTCAAAACTCAAAGATGCATAACTATCCTCTATATTCCTAGATAAATATCTCACATGTATATTTTGTTGTCCAAGGGATTAGAAGAAACATATAGAAAATACAACCAGCTCATTGGTTGTATGTTAGAACCTCTATCTCCTTTTTAGCATCGACTAAAAAATATTAAAAAATATTAACATTGATCACAAATATATAAATATGGTTTCCATCTTTCAAACATTGTCTCAAATTATTGGGTAATAACACCATGTAGCTGTAGATAATAGCTTGCAATGAAAACAATAATACCCATCAAGTACTAATAATATAATTACCCAAAGAGATAACACTTATAGGTTTCAACACTGAATGTTAATGGAATTTTATAACATTTATGTATGATAAAAATTTATAATTTAATAATTCATGTAGAAATTATAGTAAATCATTCCACATACTAACATTATGTTTAAAAAAAAATTATAATAGTTTATTGACTTCAATATTGAGAGGATCTACTATTACCTAATTTAAGTTCATTCATGTTATTTTGTCTCAAAATTTTCGTCACCTTTTCTTATGTAATTCACACCCTTCCCATCCCCACATAATTGAGACATCAAAAATAGTAACCAAAATAAATAAAATTTTACATATATATATATATATATATATATATATATATATATATATATATATATATATATATATATATATATATATATATATATATATATTGGTCTTCTCTAATGCATCCCTTGTGAGGAATCTACTTCAATATTTATGGGATCAAAAGTTCACTATGAATGGTTAAGTTATAGTTTAAATAAAATAATTCGCATAAAAAATCATGTATAAAATATAAAATTATAATTAAATAAAAATTTAAAATATAGTAAATCATGTACACATTGTAGTAAATCATTCCACATGCTAACATTTTTCTAAAAACAAAATTATAATAACTTTTTAGTTTTAATAATGAGAAGACCTACTGTTCCCTACACGAAGTTACTTCATGTTATTTTCTCTCAAAATTTTCAGTTCCACATTAATCAAAACATTTTTTTATTAATTTCCATCCTTCCCATGTTCACATGATTGAAACATAAAAATTAGTAACTAAAACAAACAAATATTTGCATAGAAAAAATTTATAGTATTGGCCAATGTGTCTCTTGTGTGTAATCTAATTCATTGTTTTTAAGATCAAAAGTTGACAAAAATGAAAGCATAAAAATCAAAAGAGAAGGTAAGGTTTAAATAAATAATGTTTATTCTTTTCAAAATTTAGATCCTAAGAGTATTGATCACAATTTCACATAATATAGTAATGACAACAAAACGTACATATGTTATAATATTGCTAGTAAATCCACAATTGTTTGTAAAGATTTTAATTTTTTTAAAATGAGAAGTATGTTGATTATGATTAAACTAAATGAAATTCTTTAGTATTAAGGGAGTGGAAATCATCTCTGATTTAATCTAGAAATGAAGGTATATATCATCCAATTTGGCCCATGATCACTACTTATCAATCTAATAGTGTTTTAAGTGTGATTGATTAAAAAATATGAACCAAATAACTTCAAATTAGAAAAAAAAAAAAAAAACATACTTGTTAATTTTATTTTATGAATACATGTACTAAAAAATAGGATATAATAATAAAAAAATAAATTTTCAAAAATATTTATTGCATCTGGCCTTTGAAGGAGTCACCTAGTTTGTTGAAACCATCTTTGTGACTTGTCATGTAGTTTGAGAAAAAAAAATAAAGAAACCATAAATTTTATGCTTCCTCTATCCCTACATTACATGTGAGACAATAATTTGAGTGATCCTTAAAACCACTTTTTTCAATTTGAATATCATTCTTTTCACCTCTTAATTAGTTTGATTATTAGTTGTTAGTCCTGTAATATTTTATCATGTGCCCTATTTTTTTTAGTAATGACAAGTAATGTGTAATTTATTTATTTTACTATGAAGTTGGATTTAATTTTTTCCTTTGATTTTGAATTTTTTTAATTCCCTTGATTCATATTTTTATTATTATCTTTGGTTTTTAATATCTTTGCCTCAATAGTTCAAGTATATGTTCTTGATCTCATGTGTATAGTTTCATCTTATAGTTATAGGAAAAAAGAGTAACAACTAATTCATAAAAACTTATAGTGTCCATTTCCTTACACTCTTAAATAGTGATCCCAATATGAAACCATATTTCACTTAAATATATCAAAATGTTTATGTATTATAATACTATTTTATATAGTTTCTCTGTAAACCCTCATTTTATGTACTAAGTCATTTACCCTAATGAAATAATTTACTACTTTAGAATTTAACTTTTTCAAATTATAAAAACTATTTTAAATTTTTGTATTTTTAATTTTATTATTTTAGTAGAGCCTTGATATGAAGTCTCTTAAGGTATTCCATACCTCATGAAAATTATTGCATATTGAAATTGCTTAGTTCTACAACACCCTAAAGATAGAATAAAGTTTGTGCATATACTTTTTATTCGTCATTTTTGTTTTACTTTAATCTTATGTCAAGGTGTTCAAATATTAAGGTGGCGTGTACAAATGGAGAACATTCTCTCAAACTCCTTTATGTGAAATCATTCTCTTCAACTAATTTCTCAGATATTCAATGTTGTCACTTATGAACATGAGAATATTCATGGAAGCAAAATTTATTGAAGCCATTGAATCTCTTGATCATAGATTAAAACCCTTTTAAACCTTTATTGAGTGAGGATCTGATATTAAATGATGGTTTTGAATTTATGGATGGAGCAAAAAATAACTTTTAATTAATATAAAATTGAAGATATGTATCAAATAATCTCTCTTATAATTATTAGTTGTTAATTTAATCATGTTGTAAGTGAGATTGTTAACCAAAAATTACTAAAAATTGAATTCAATTATGAAAACACGTATTTGTTGGTCTTAATTACTATATACCTATAATAAAATCATAAATTAAACATGAAAAAAAAATTTTAAATTTGAATAATGTGCCTCACTCCCTTGTGGATATTTTTATTAACAAAAATTTTCTAAAAGAAGGAAAATACAATATAACTTACATAGCAAGGCATTTATAGCAAAGCATAAAATTAGAAAATAAGAAAAATAATTTTACTTGACAACTAAGTAATCAATAATTAGATTTATTAAAATAAATTATATGACAACTGAAAGTAGACTTAAGTAAATAATGTTGATTGACATTTAAGGTAAGATCAACATACAAGAGGCTTGCTCAATGAGTAGCCAAATCACTCTACCAACTAAACCATGGTACTTCAAATTCTCTTAAAATATGATTTGATTATATACACTTTAATTTAAGTTAACTAACACTAAAAATTACACCCCAACTCTTTGGAATTTATTTGAGTTTTAGATAATGATCTGGATTTAACTCGCAGTTCCAACTAATGTTTAAGAAATTTATAAAAATTGTCTAAAATAAATCAAAATAATAATTTACAACATAAGTAAATTTAATAAATGCATATAAAATAAATAAACTAAATATATAACTAATAATCAAGTGTTCATATTCATATCATATTGAACAATGAGATTATATACTATTACCTGAATCAAGTTCCCCCATGTTATTTTGTTTCAAAATTTTCACTTAATAATTAAACAACACTTTTTTCTTAGTTTCCACCTTTATCATCCCCACATAATTGAAATATCAAAATTATTATCCATAACAAACAAAATTTTGCATGGAAATATTGTATACTCTTTACCAATGCATCTGTTGTGAGGAATATAGTTCAAGATTTATAGGATAAAAAATTTAGTACCAATGGCTAAGTTAAAAAACTACATGTTATTCATTTATGTTGAAGTAAATTACACTATCCAAATAATTTATATTTAAAATAATTAACTTAAACTATCAACAGTAAAAAAACTTACTTAGAAATAGTGCATGGATAAAAAGGATTGGCCAATAATAAAGATCAAATTGTGTATTTGAAAATGAGACATTGTGTAAAACTAGATGGGATTATGGTAGATTATTTTTGTACTAGCTCTATGATCTATGAATAAACAACCTCAATACTATTACCCATGATTTCATGTGTGTAATTATGAAACATAAATTTAATATAGACACATATATGATCAAGATAAAATGACTATTGGTATAGTAATCTCAAACATGTAGGAGGGATAAGATCTACCTCATATGAATAAAATAAATAAAAAATGTATAATAAATTTCAATAAATGATTGTTCATAAAGAGTACTAATAAAAATACATCTTAGACTAAATAAAATTGTATGTCCTAATATACATCCTTTCTTGAGATGTGTTATGTAAAAGGAGAGGACAAAATAATTTACAATAGCATAAGTAATATTAATAAAGTAAAGTGAAGTAGTGGCCAACAACCCCCTTTAATATTAATTTAGATAAAGTTCATTTAGTGAGGAACCCCTCAAATATGGGTCTTGTAAAATATGTTATGTTAATTGCCCTTATTCAGTAAGTATAAACAACATAATTATATAGAATATTGACTATAGATAGTACATAATTGCATAAAAACCTCACCACAAATAAGTAAATAGAATCACATACATCTATATACAATTCCTTGTAATTCTAAACTAGGTGAGACAAAATAAGATGTTATTGTTATTCCTAGGATGAATTTTAATAATATTTTGAACACACAAATCATATGAAGTATAAGAAATGCATAAGAAGAAAATGAGTGAAGAAGACCAATGCTTGACATTTCATATGGTGATGTTACATGTTCATAATTAGATGATCCTACGATATTAGATAGTTGGATTGTAATGGACAATCATATTTTGGTGTTGAGAGAGCCATGAAATGACACATCTCATAATAAATGATTCTTAGATGAAAAATATACCAAACATGATTGATAATTGTCAATACCATTAATGAATATGATCAAGATAATTATTCCAAGAGGGATTGTAACTCATAATATACTAATAACCATGTTAAATATTATGGTTTTAAATCTTCCTGGAGAAAAAGAGAATTCAATTCAAAAAAAAAAAAATTTGTATGAAACTATATTACTATGAGTCATAACTCAAGTCAAATTGAATAGATGTATTGAAGAATATCAAAAAAATGAAATTCCTTATAAATGTCACTTTATCATACCAAAATACATTAGTGTTGAGCCATTTTACCTTCCAATTAAATAATCAAACGATGTTGAATACTAGTATCTCTTTAAAACTATAGGAGTCAAATAAAAAATTGATTGCTTATATGTTATCAATATTCTTTACATAAATAAAGTGCATGTGTGGGCCTATCCCACTTATTAAACATCAAATATTGATGAGGCTAGGAGGAAAATGATGTATCCCAATAAAAGGTGCCATTGTCAAGAGTTTAAAAAATATATTAGAGGAAATATACATAAGAGATACAAAATATATCTTATACAATGAAGGCACAAGTGATAAGAATTCAGTACACAAGGGGTCAAGTAAACACCTATCAAGTTCTTTCATTAAACATAGATTCATAAATCATCATTGAATATAATAAAAAAAATAACTATTCTAAATATGATCTGTGAAAACTAAGACATAATAGTTATTTTTCATGGTGGTTACACTTTAACATGTAATGTATCATAAAGATTGCAAAAGCTTTACAAGTGTAGGAAAAAAAAATAGAGAAACATGTTGTATATGATCTAAAATCAATAATCATATTTCATCAATAAGTTGATAACATTAAAAATAAGTTTAAAATATCTTTAAAAAAAAAATTGTTCATGCTTATTATCAAAAAACTTATCATTTTTTTGCTTGAAAAATCATTAAAAAATAGTTAGAAAAATGGTTTATAAAATATTAATTTTTAGACCCCCAAGTAGCTAGAAAGTCATGATATGCCAAGGGTCTAGCAAGCAAGGGCTCGTAGACTATAAAGGGATAGAGGACACTAACTTCAAAATTAGGCTACTGAAAAATACCTGATAGTTGACAATTTCTAAAACATATATATATATATATATATATATATATATATATATATATATATATATATATATATGTATGTATATATATATATATATATATATAAATATATGTATATATATATATATATGTATATAATATTTGTATGTATGTTTATATGTATGTATGTATGTATATATATATATATATATATATATATATATATATATATATATATATGTATACATATATATATGTATACATACATACATATACATACATATATATATATGCATAAACTATCTATATGTGTGTGTGTGTGTATATATGCATAAACTATCTATATGTGTGTGTGTGTATATATGCATAAACTATCTATATGTGTGTGTGTGTGTATATATGCATAAACTATCTATAGTTTATGCATGTGTGTATATATGCATAAACTATCTATATGTGTGTGTGTATATATATGCATAAACTATCTATATTTGAATTAGGGGAAGTGGATTAGTAGTTAGGACCCTTAACTTTAGGGACCCACATTTTTCATATTAAGTTGTCTCATAATTTATAAGATTGGATTCAGATACTTTAATAGTTTTTAAGTTTGAAAATGTTATCCAAGAGGAAAATATATCTTTTGGAATGTCATATGGTGACATTTTTGGTGACATGTCAATATTTCTACATATTTTTGGTTTGACTAGTCATTATGACCAAAATGACCAATGTCACACAACTAAATAGCCAAAAATAATTATAACATGAGAACAATATTTTATAGTTGGATTTTAATTTTGACACATAAGGCATGTAACTAAATATATATGGGTCATTGATATGAAATGATTTTTCATATTAGAAGATGCATGGCTTATTAATGTAGAAGCTAATGCCATTTTCCACATGTCTTGGTAGACATTTATCCATTACTATTGTAAGTTAATGCTATCATGCACACCACCAAATTCTATCTCTCCCTACCTTTTCCATGTCCCTCCTCCCCCCAAATAGATGCAACTTACTCAAAATTTCTTGACCATGATCCATTATATAGAGGAATTTAAGTCAATAGAATGGAGGGATGAAATCTTACACATAGGTGTGTTGATTTTAAATAAACCCATAACTATGTTATTTATATTTTTACATGGTTATTATGGTTTTGTGCCTTCTATGTTCTTGTTTTCTATTACTTGCCTTATACATTCTTGGTAATTTTGAATGTTTTTTGTTCATGGTTTTTTACATGCCTCCACTTATGAGTAAAAGTTTACTAGTATGTTAATGGATTTATTTAATGTTACACCAAAAAACATCCCTTCCTACCTTTTCACAAACCTCCTCTCCTCAAAAAACCATAAAACCTATCAAAATTTTATCGACCATGTAGTGCTTCCCAAAGTAATTTCTATCGATAAAATGGAGGGATGAAAATTATCATTATTGTGACTTATTTGTTCCTAGTTTTTCTCACTTACCTCTGCCTTTTTTTTATTACTTTTCATTATTTCCTCCATTAATGTGGTGAGTTCCTACCACCTTATGTGCCATCACCAAATGTATCTCCCTACTTTTTATGTACCTCCCCCCTTAAATTATCATGAAACCTACAAAAATATGTCTACCAAATACCATTTCTCAGTTACTTTTTTATTTTCATAATTGAGGGATGAATAGTTACTTGCATGATTGATAAACAATTTTGAGTCAGATGGGACTGAAAGTTGTGGGTAACTTTTCCATTACTACATAGCTCCTTCCTAAAACAACCATGAAATCTACCTGAAATGTGTGGTTTTTTTTTCCTACATTCATATCATACTAAATGATTAGTGGTATGTTAATGGAGTGATTAAACATTACACATAGGTGTGTTTCATATACTTAAACCCAAAATTTTGGTATTTTTCATTTTCACATGCCCATTACTATTATTATAGCCTCTATCCACATGTAACTTTTGCATGGCTTCAAATTTGATTCGACATTTACTAGTTTTTTCATGGAAGCCATTAATGTATTCATTTACATAATAGTGGATGCTATTATTTTTATATCAAAAAATATAGTTTTTCAAATTCAATGGCCTTGTTGGAAGATGCTTGTCTCATTACTATGCAAAGATGTTCCATGTTGGAGGGACAAAATGTTATCCATAGATTAACCCACATCATTGGCCTCTTTTCATTCCCATATAACTCCAATTTTTTTATTTTTTTATTGGAAAGCCTAAACATTTTATGAATTCATGTTGATGTGTGATTCATTTCTTTTTGCATTTATTTTATACTTAGATTATAATTTTTTGAAGTAAGACACAAACCAAAATTAATATGGGTCATTAGTATAAAACAAAGGACCATTATGAAATACAAGTGTGTCTACATGAGTGAATATTTAATGGCATGTGGATAGAAGCCATGAAGGTTTCAAATCACATACCATTAAATTTTGAGGTCTTTCCACTAAAATTAAGAATTTCATTAAGATACCAATAAGTGTTGAGTCAGATGTATCAAACACATTCCTTTTGTGGATTCTATATGTATATTAAACATTTTTTGTTATGTGGATGAAAACCATGAAAATTATATATTTCTATGAGTTATTATTGTTGTGTTATTCATTAACATGTTCAAAATTACAAATATTATTTTCCATAAGTGTTATTCATATGTTTTTTTCTCACATTAATGGGAGGGTGAACATTTAATGGAATGTGGATGGAAGACGTAATCGTTGTCATTCCATACTAGTAAATTTTATTATCTTTGTATAAAAATTATGGTTTTCATTAACATACCAATAAATTTTATTATTATATGATCTTTAATATTCAATGAAGCTATATTTATTGGCATGTGGATGGATGCTTAGAATGTTTTGTTTCACTTACTCGTAAGTGTTAATGTATTTCTATCAAAAATAGGAATTTCATTAACATACCAATAAATGTTGAGACAAATGTATCAAACAAAATGCTAGTTTGAAATCTTATTATTTTGCTAAAGATATGTTATAATGAAATCCATTTAAATTTTACATAGTGTTTTTGTCTCATTGTTGTGTTTTTTATATGTTCTAGTGACATGTTGATATATTTTCATTATATTTTCAATGTAGTTTACTAAATTTGTGAAATTTTTATATACATTGTATTTATTGACACTTGTTATGTTTTCAAAAAAATTGTCCATTTGTTTATTAAAAAATATATGTTTGAAAAGTTTAGAATGCTCATATTATGTTTTATCAAATTTTACAAAGTTTTTAATACATAAATTGATGCAAGAAAAGATGTTGAACATTTGGAGGCCATAAATTTTGATCTACTGCTCCTTTTAATCCCATATTCATGAAAAAATAACCATTTCAAAATTTTAATGAATCCATAACATGACCTATCCATTTATGGATGTTTTTGATATTTTTTAGAGGCCATACATGACCATCTAAGGGTCTAAAATAGTAGTTTAATAATATTTTTGATATTTTGCTAAATTTAGAAATTTTCTATATTTATAACTAGACTTGAAGTTTAGTTGATATTCAATTGATAGGTTAATTTTAGTGTGTAATTTATTTTTGGATATTTTTAGAAGTGTGTGCATTTACATGAGAAACTTAATAAAAATAGTAGCTACTAAAAATATAAGGTCAAGTTTTATTTATTTTTTGAGCTCTAAATTTTACATGTCAACTCTAATTCTAAGTTGAGGCTTATTTATGCATGGTTTTTAATTAATTTAATCATTCAATATAAATCAATACAGGTTATTGTTTCAAAATATTTGCCTATTAGAATTTTATTATCTTGATAATATTCAAGTTCATTATATCGTATCAAATCAAGTTTGAATCTTAGAGGTATAAGATATAGTGAGAGGACAAGGAGGAATCACTCAAACAAATTGGATTGTGAAAGACTTGTAGAGCTAAGTAGAATAATTAATTGATATCATTGTAAATAAAATATAAATAAGATCAAAATTTGATGTCAAATATGACACATATCATGTAGAGGAAATTATACAAGAAGATAAATAGGAACAATTGCCATCAATTAAATAGAGGATGGTTAGAGATTTATAATGAAGAAACAAAAGAATCAAGGTTGACATTTACAATTATGGAGGAAGATTAAAACCAAAGGATTTGATAGATTTGATGAACAACATGGAGAAGTTTTTTGAAATGAGAACTATGAGAGAGGATAAAAAGGTAAAGTTTGCATGCAAGAAATTAAAGGGTCATGCAATGATTTGGTGGGATCACCTATAGAAAGAATGATAGAAAAACACTAAAGAGAAGATCAATTGGTTGAAAAATATGGAGAAGAAGTTGAGGGATAAAATTATTCATGTGGATTATGCACAAACCCTATATAGAAGATTCTAAAATTTGAGGTAAAAGTATCATAGTATATAAGAAGATATATATATATTTTAAAAGTTTTCAATAAAAGTGGATCATGATGAAACAAAATAAAAAATGGTTGAAGGCTATGAAAATGGTTTGAAATTTTATATCATCGATGAATTAATCATGTATGAAATACATTGCATGGAGTAATATTATCAATTACCTTTGAAGGTAGAAGAAAAACAAAATAGATAAATTTTTTATAAGAATATATATTGGCCTAAGAAGATGACAATCCCATACAATAAAGGGACATGATAGATTTAATATAAATAGAGGTGGGTTTAATACCACTGGAAGAGAATCATCACATGGTGAAAAAATACAAGAAGATAATAGAAAAGGGTTTCAATACCAACAAAGAGAAAGAGGTTTTTATAGAGTACAAATATATGGAGGTGGAAGAGGATGGTTTCAAAATCAATATAGGTCTTATGTTTGTTACAGATGTGGAGAATAATTCCATAGAGTGTTTGAGTGTCTACACTACCAATATCAATAAAGGAGGAAAGATGATCACCCAAGAGAGAATTTAGTTAACGATGAAATTGAAGAGCAAAATAATAAAGTTGTAACAATATATATTAGAAAAAATCTCATGATAAGAATAATAATGATTTCTCTAAGGAAATAACATGTGCATATTAAAGAAGGTGGTGACTCATGGTTTTCAACAAATATATTTTGAAAAAGGTGTACTTTAGGAGGTAAGATATGCAAAGTAATTATAATTGATGGTAGTTATGAGAATATAGTTATTAAGGACATAATTGAGAAACTAGGTTTACAGTGTGAAAAGCATCTTAATCCTTATCTAATTTCATGGTTTAAGGGAATGAAAATATAGTAGATAAAAGGTGCTTCAGAAAATTTTATGTAGGTTAAACTTACAAGGATGAAATATAGTGTGATGTTATACCTATGGATGCATTTCATGTGTTATTGATAAGACCATAGTAATTTGATGGAAAAATAGTTCATGATCGAGTAAAGAACACATATAATTTATATAAATGTGGTATGAATATAGTTTTTCTACCTATTAAAGAAGGGGAGGCTGAAAACATGCTAAGCACAAAAAAATTATCAATGAGATGAATATGATAAGTTATTTTTGTGGATTAGTAGCGAATAAAGAAGACACATAAGTGGTGCAAGTACCAACAGAAGTAGAAGTAGTATTAAAAGAATATGTAGATGTTATACCTAATGAGTTACTAGATGGTTTACCACCAAATAGATATATTAATAATCTTATTTATTTAATTCAAGGACTATCTCTATCCAATCAAGAAACTTATAGGATTAGTCTAGTAGAACATGCAAAATTATATAAGCAGGTTACTGAATTGGTGAGGAAGGGTGTAGTAAGGGAGAAAATGAGTCCTTGTGCAACACTAACATTGTTAACTCCAAAGAAATATGGAGGGTGGAGGATGTGTGAGGATATTGGAGTAATAACAAAAATAACAATAAATTATATGTCTCATATACCTCGTTTAGATGATATGATGCATGTTCTTTCAATAGAAAAATATTTTACCAATATTGATCTAAGAAGTGGATACTATCATATTCATATTTGGGAAACAAATGAATGGAAAATAACATTCGATACTTGATATGGTTCATATGAGTGGATGGTTATGCCATTCAGATTATATAATACACCTAACACATTTATGAGGGTAATGAACATGATACTACAAGAATACAGTAATAGTTCATGGTTGTTTATTTTGATGATACTTTAATATTCAATAGGACTAAAGAAGAAAATTTATAGTATCTGAAAGTGGTATTAAAATTATTACGAAAATAAAAGGTCTATGTGAACTGGAAGCATTACAAATTTATCTAGAATAGTGTGGTATTTTGGGAATTTGTAGTTTCAGTAGATGGTGTAAGAATGGATGAACAAAAAGTAAAGGCAATAGTTGAGTGGCTTATCCCAAAGAGCATCACATACATAGGAAGTTCCAATGGTTTAACAACTTTTATAGAAAATTCTTTAAGAATTTGAGTAGTCTTGTTGCACCAATAAAAAATTATATGAGAGAACAATAATTTGCATGGACAAGAGAAGCAATATAAATCTTTGATTTGTTGAAGAATAAAATTACAAAAAAAACTATTTTAGCAATACCAGATTTTAACAGTGTTTGGGTTGATTTTGATGCTTCATTTATGGTAATTGGTGATATTTTGAGTCATAAGGGAATCCAATAACATATCTTAGTGATAAATTGAATAAGGTAAGAAAAATTTATTCTATATATGATGTTGAATTTTATGCCATTGTATAAGCATTAAGATATTGGAGGCATTACCTAGTGCTTAAGTAGATTATCCTCTTTATTGAACATGAGGCTTTGATGTGTGTGAATAATCAAAACAAGTTAAATAGTAGGCATGCAAATTTGGTGTCTTTATTTCATGGCTATACTTTTGTGTTGAAGAAAAAATAGGGAAATAAGATCAGGTAGGTGATGCTTTGAGCAGTTGAATGGGGTTGACAACTACTATGGTGAGTGAAGTAGTTGGATTTGTATTTATTAAGGAGGTATATGGTACTAATCCAAATTTTGGAAAGATAGTTGAGCAATGAAAGAACCTATTGATAGGTGATACAATTAATCTTTATAATGATTATCTTATGGAGGGTGGTTATCTTTTAAAAGGGAAATGATTATTTATTCAAACTGGGTCTCTAAGAAATAATATTCTATGATAATTGCACAGTGTTGGTTTGGATGGACATTTTGGCAACACAAAGACAATAAATTTAGTGGAGGAAAAGTATTTTTGGCCAAATATGAAGAGAGATGTGAAAATATATGTTTCAAGATGCATAATATGTTAGGTGGAAAAAGGACATGCAAAAAATACAGCATTGCACATGCCATTATTAATTCCAAGAGGACTATACATAAATTTGAGTATGGATTTTGTGTTGGAATTACCAAACACACAGAGAGGTAATGTTTCACTTATTGTTGTTATAGACATGTTTTATAAGATGGTTCATTTTTTTTCATGTAAAAAAACCAATGATGCCACTAGAGCTGCAGAGCTATTTTTTTAAGGATATTGTGAGATTGCATGGTGTTCCAAAAACCATTAAATCAGATTGGGACACAAAATTTCAAACTAGTTTTTGGAGTAATTTGTTTAGGAATATGGGGACTAAGCTAAAATTTAGTAGTGCATACCACCCCCAAACAAATGGGCATACAAAATTTGTAAACAAGAGTTTGGGAAGTTTATTGAGATGTATAGTTGGAAAGAACCCAAAGTAATAAGACTTGGATTTACCACAATATAAATTTGCATATAATAGTTAAATTAATATATAAATAGGAAAATCATCATTTCATATTTTTTATGGGCAAAATATTATGAGTGTTTTATATTTAGTATAGTTTCCAAT
>JARHVA010009133.1:175000-237500 GCA_037957365.1 Torreya grandis
ACAAAAAAAAAAGAAACATAAAAGGCATTGTAATATTAATTTTACTCTCTCCCTTTAACCAGCAAAAAATCATTTGTTAAACATTGCATGCTTGAGAGATTTATGGTATGTTCCATGTTTGTTTGTGGGGAGGAGGTATGTGAAAATGTGGGGATAGGTTTTTTTTTCTTGAGAGTTATATGGAGTCCTTACTTTGAACAGGATCCTGTGAATAACTTAAGCCTACTGGAATGTTAAATTGTGCTTCTAATTATATTTGAATTTGAGACTCTCTTAAAATTGAACATTTTTTGGTCTTCAATTTTTTTTTCATTTATAGACACATTGCATGACAACAACATAATTTTAATTTTTTATTTTTATTGGTCATTAAATGGTGAGGCTTAGATATTATGTTTACAATCTTTTTTGTAAGTCATGCATATCAAATGAGGTAGGTGGAGTCAGTTATTGGAGCCAAATGTTTGAATTTTGAATAGGATTGGATATAATTAAATGTAAATTGACCAATGAGAATATTATGGAATCCCATATGATTTATATTTTATCACAAATTGTAGACTAAATTTTTAGGACTCAATGGTTTTTTGAAGTTAGTGGTTTTTAAGTATTTGTAGATTTAAAAAATTATCAAAGGATATAACTTTTCATAAAGTATATTGAATCATGAAAAAAATGTTAATACCTATTAATATGATATTCACTAAAATTAATATTATATTAATTTTTATGATTATCATATATTAATTTTTTGTAATTTGATGCATGTTTTATTTTTAACTGCACTACAAATCTATTTTGGATATGTACCTATAGTTTTATATAAATGTTCTTATTTTTAATATTATTTATGTAAATATGGAAATAACTTTATAAGATGTTTAAATAAATTTAATATAAATTATATAATACATTATACATAATTAAAAAAATGTTAATATATTATATCAAGGAAAGGGATCAAAACTATAGTCACAATTATTGCAACATATCAATTGACTAGTTTCTTTCCCCTACACAAGTTGTTGAACTATGAAACATCACCAAAGCATGGGGGGTTTTCATTTTTATGATTATGCTAAGAAATGTGTTTGGATTTCATTTTAACTTCACATGTTAATAAAGTATCATGACTTGATCTACAACCTTAGAATTTCACCTTTCAATCCTAAAATTGCCAACAATCCTTCCTGCCTTTTGATGTGGTTTGATTTACCCTACCCTTGTCAAACATGTTAAGGTGGTGGAGGTTGCCTTAACCATGGTTATGCTGAAAACATATTTAAAGTCACTGAATGTTGGGATTTATATATATATTAGGGTTTATAAGCCTTGTTCAAGAAGATTGCAGGACATGTTCAAGAAATTTGTGTGTGTAAAAATTAATAAATATAATAAACAATTACTTCTGAAATTAAACTTCAAGGTATCATAATGATCTATTATTTATAAATCACTATTAAATACATAAAAAAATTAAACGAAATTATGTCTTATAAAAAAATGACTATGTATGTTTTATTAAGTATCCTATTCTAAAAATATATATATATCTAAAATTTACATATTACATCTCTATATGTGCATTCACCATCGCCTTTTCAAATCCCTCAAAAAATCTACATTTAAAATGAAAAAACTATTTTAAATGTATTCTAAACCTTACTACATGTTTTTTAATTAAAAATATATTTTTTTCAATCTATTTTTAGTTTTATTTTTATTACTTAAATCTATTTTAATTTTATTTAAAATTTAATTTTCATTTATTTAGAACTTAGTTTATTTGGTGATATTATAGGAGATGAAAGTTATATTTCCCAACAACTTTCCTCAAACTTGACTTTCTTAGAGCTATTAGATCCATGTTTTTTTGGAATTTCTTAAACTAATATCTTTCTAAGACTTTTATAAAAATATCTACAAATTACATGCCTTCAACTTGTAGAATTATAGGCTTATCATTTCATTTCTGATTAGTTCCCTTATGAAATGGTACATTGTGTCTAATTTTTTACTCCTTTGATGGAATATTGAGGTTTCTGAAAGAGGGAGTCAATAATTTTATCACACAAAAAAATTATTGATCCATTTTACTATTGATATAAAAATAACAAAACCTTTCTCATATGAATTCCCTGACATGATGTTAAATCGACAATGACATACTCAGCCTGAACTGTAGGAGTCATAGTGGATTATTTTTTGAATCCCCTGAAATGTCCAAGTCAAAAAAACAAAAAAAAAAAAAAAAAAACAAAAAAAAAACTAAAATTTGTGTTCATATCATCAATGGTACCTACTCAATTTTTATCTATGTAGCTAATTATATTACAATCATATACCAGTATACATAAAATAGCATGATTGTTAGTAGAATTTATATATCTTATTATTCTCTTCCAAAATTGTAAGTGAATATCATTTAGAGTTTATATGAACCATGGTATTCAAATCACTTTATACATAGTATAATATCTTTAATATTTCAAATACATCAATATTTCAACCAATATTTAGGAAAAAATTGAATTTATTTTACTTCTACAATCAACATTCCTAGGTTTTTGAATTATTACAATTAGTGTTCATGATAGTTTATTTTTCAACATTGTAAACCTTTTAAAGATAACATCTACATATTTTAGTTGACATAAAATAATTCTATCATTTTTTTAATTCATGTCAATACTAAATATTTGATTAAACTTAACAATCATCTAAAACTCTTTCATTATTGACCCAAATTTTTCAATTTATAAATTTTCATTTTCAATAAAATATAAGTTATATACGTGTACATGAAAATATTAGAATATCATTTTGTTTATTTTATTTTATGTAGAGAGTTAACTTGTTGTTACTCATATTGAATCCATTGCTTAAACAATTTGAATCAATGCACTTATACCAAGTCATGGGCATGTAATGGAAGTAAATAATTCATTGTTGCTCTTATAGATTTTGTTATCATGACTTGAAATTATACAACCAAGTGGTATTCCATGTACACCTCTTCTTTTGATCATCGATTCCATTTTCTTTTTAATTTGACGTTCATCTCAAATAATTTTCAATTGTGTTGGGATAATATTTCCAAAACATCTTTCATGTTGTCCAACCTTGCTATAGGCGTAAAAGTTTCATTATAACATATTACATGTTTTTAAAAGTATCCTTTGGAAACCAATCTTTATTTTTTCTTTTTAATATCCCCATTTGTATTTTATTTAGTTTTATCAACCTACTTAACACTAATTACATCCTTTATTACTAAAAGGTTTACTAAATCCCAAATCATATTTTTTTCAATTTCATCAAATTTTAAAATCCATTGCTTTCATCCTAATTTTCATTTTTAATTGCATCCGCATAATAAATTTTGTCAACCTCTATAAATAAATAAAATATGAAAAATTTATCATTTTTTTATCTCCTTTTTGTTACCTCATAAATCTCCTGTAGACTTCTCATATTCTTGCATTTGGAGATGTAGACAAAAATAGAAAAGGATTGTTTGTGTAGCTTGATATGTTACTTGTTAACCATTTTAGTTTTAATTTTCCATTTTAATATAATTGGGATACTTCTAGTCTAACTTATCATTCCAATTCCATTCCTCTTCTTTATCAATTAATTCATCTCTATAGATTATAGTTTCCTTCGTAAGTGTTTAATAAATCTTGTATGCTCTAGTTTACTCATTGTAACCCCCCAAAATACACTTTTATCATTTTATCCATTTTGTTCTTTTTGTCTTCTCACATGTGTATATCTAATTAATTTAAACACTCTAAAGTGTTTTGTACTTTGTTTCCTCTACAAAAATATTCATTTTAGATACATTTTCACACTTTATTTTGGACAAAGATTCAATAAATACATAAAATAAACTAATATTTTAGTGTAATAATTAATCAAAAGATTCTTTGCCTTCAACTTCCATCTTTCCTTCTCCATTATTGTTCCATTCTTTCTTTCATCAACACCATTTTTCTATGTTACTTATAGAATGAATTTAAAGAATACATTGGCCACATAAATCATATGGAGTATAAGAAATCTATAAGAATAAAATGAGTGAATACCAATGCTAAAAACTCTCTATGCTGATGGAATGTGCTGAGTTAGATGATTCCACCATATTAGATACTTGGAATGCATTTCAATCATATTTTTGTGCTAAGAGAACCATGAAATGACACATCTCATAAAAATGATTCTTAGATGAAGAAAACACCAAACATGAGTGATAATGGTTAAGACCATCATTGAAGATAATTAAGATAATTATTCCATGAGGGAGCACAACTCCTAATATAAGGCTAACCATATTAAATATGATATTAAATCTTCTTTGTAAAAAGATAATTTTAATCACAAAAATATAATCTTATGTGAAAGTGTATTACTATGAATCATAACTCAAGTCCCATTGATTATGTAACAAAGAATACCAAACATTACAAAAGTCCTTATAAATGTCATTCTATCTTAATAGAATGCGAGGGCATCAATCCATTATAGATTCCAAGTAAATAATAAAACTATGTTGAATACTAAGATCTATTTAAAACTATAGGAGTGTGATAAAAAATTGATCACTGAAATCTTACCAATCTTCATTATATAAATTTATACACAAGTGGGCCTGTGTAACTTCTTGAAAACTAGATATTGATTATGCTTGGAGGAAAATGATGGATCCCAATAAAATGTGTCATTTTTAAGAGATTAAAAAATATATACAAGAGAATATAATTAATAAATAAATAATATATAACATATTCTCAAGGAACAAGTGGTAAGAATCAACTGCATAAGGGGTCTAGTCAACACCTACCAAGTTATTTAGAAAAGAACAAATGGATAATTCATCAATGAATGTACTAAAATATAAAATATTCTCAATATGAGTCCTAAAAACTAGCATATAATATTTTTTATGTGATGGGTGAACTTTGACAGGTGAAGTATCACAATGATTTTCAAAGCTTTATAAATATATGATCTAAAATAAATAATATAATTACATCACTAAGCTTATACCATGAAAAAGTACTTTAAAAAGCCCTAAAAAGACATATTTTTTTTTCATGCTTATTATTCAAAACATTTCATATTTGAACAAATCATAAAAAATGTAGTTGGAAAAATGTTTTAAAAAATATAAATTCTTAGATCCCTGTGTAGCTCAAAAGTCATCATATGTCAAGGGTATGGAAAACATGGTCTTAGAGAGTGTAGAGGGATATAGAAAACTAACTTTAGATGGATATAGGTTACTAACTTGAAAAATATACTATTGATAAATACTCAGTTATCATTAGGTTTCAAAACAAAATATTTTCTAAAAAAAAGTGTAACATAGCTCTACATTTGTATATGCATTCAAAATTTGAACTAGTTTCTAGGCAGGAACTAGAATGGAAGGTGATAGCTCTGGGGGGAATTTGTGACCCAATCCCCTCCCCCTAATACTGGGGATCCCACTACTGACAAGGGGCTCTATGTTGATCATGTGACTCTAACCATGACTCACAGATAAAAGTGTTGGAAAGAGGTTCTGATGGGTGTTACCCTAGTGGAAATTTACACCCAATAAGTGGAGATTTCCATTAGTCAAGTGGTCTGATAATTTTTGAGTGTGAGGGTGCTAAGGCTCTCAAAATTCTAGACCAAACCATCTTTAGGTTAGTCTCATCTATGGTGAATACACCAGTGGGAAAGTTCTATGTATTTAAATGGATTTAAAAGGGAGTGTCTCAACAAACGCTATGGTAGGTGGACTTATCCTATTAAAATTTACTTCTCATGAGGATATGATGTTGATCCTAACTAGAGGTTTGTGGCTCTAGTAGAATCACTCACTCTCTCTATGTAAATGGAAGCCTAGCTTCGATCCCAATGCAGACCTCAACTAGTCAACACCAGTCTAGGTAAGAATCTTATGTCTCCCACTTGAATTTTGAGATGAGGATATTTTTTATTAGATTGGGAGTTCCTTTGGATTTATTATATGACTATTGACAAAGTCACTAAGGCAGACAAGGTTAGTTTTTTCTTGATTTTATATTAATGTAGATATCTTTAAAATAATTTCCACATCCATTATATTGGAATCTAAATATAAGAAGTGGAAGCAAAATGTTTAGTATGAAAATTCTAAGGTTTTCTATCAGAACTACATGAAACTTGACCATGTTTTCACCTAATGTAGGGCTCCCAAACATATCCAACCTTAGAAGGAGGTATAGGTGGATCCAATCGAGACCATGGATGACTACCCCTTTAAGGGAGACATCCTCAATCTCATTGCTTCCACCCCTATTTCTTTGAGAAAGAATTTAGAGGTAGTTGGTAAAGGGGAAGGAAAGCCCCAGGGCTACCTAAAAGTGGAAGTGGAGATTCCCTTTTAGAAAGTTTAGGGTTTGATTTCTAGTTGGAAAGACCAAGACCTAGGTGAGAATGTGTCTAAGGGAAACCTTAGCAACTAATCGAAAGACTTGAGTAGTGGACATGAAGAAAGGGAGGAGGGTAAGCTATTTCAGCCTTCTGGAACTCCTTTGACTAAGATGACTCTAGTGAAAACTAAAATAGATAAATATATCCTATAATAAAAAATGGGATACTTTAAGTTGGAAGCAAGCCCTTTGCATAATTTTTTTCTCTATATCCCTAGGTGCAAAAAATAGCAAGAATGTAGAGGAATTGGAGAATTGGTCCACAGTAAAGAAAAAAGACAAGGTTAATAGTAGAAAGGCAACATATGTGGGGGGATAATAGTATGGGTAGACCTTCACTCATGCAAATAGGGTAGAGAGATATGGAAAAAGAGGTTACTAGGGGTAAACAAACCACCTTGGTGGTCCTCCCTCAGGAGACTAAAAAAGGAAGATAGTTTCCTAGAATATCAGAGGGCTTAATATCACTCACAACTAGCTGCTTATTAAGAATTTCATTTTATAAAATAAAGTAGATATTATATTACTTTAAGAAATTAAGATGTTTGAGGATAATTTCAAGTTGGTGGTGAGAAATATTTGTCCTAATGCTAACTATACCATTAGTGAAGCTGAAGGAGATTTGAGAGGTATTACCACATGATAGAGCTATAACTTTCAAGGAAGGGTGGTATCCTATTTTAGATATTTTATTGAAATTTCATTATACTATAGTTATATTCAATGGACTTTACTCAATGTCTACGCCTCAAATACTTGTAGTGGGAGAAAAGAAGTCTAGGATAACCTCTTGATAAAGTTAAAAAAATCTAGGGGAACTAAATGGATGGTGGCAGGGGACCTAAATACCCCACTCTATCTATTTGAAAAAATGGGGGTTTGATAGACCACTCTAACAACATGGCAGATTTGGCAAAAAATCTTACTAATACTGGCCAAATGGATGTGGATCTAGAGGGCCAATATTTTACCCAGTCCAATAGAAGACAAGGGAGTAATCTTATTCAAGTAAATCTTGATAGATTATTAATATCCTCTTATTGGACCATAGCCAATATTGTTCATTTGGTTGCTCTTCCCAAAGTTGGCTTTGACCATAGCCCTTTAATGTTAAATTGACATGAAAATAAATCCAAAGGCCCCTTCCCATTCAGATTTGAAATGATCTGGACACTCCACCCATAATTTAGAGGATACTTGGTTGAATGGTGGAACATTTCTATTCAAGGTCTGGTTATGTATAGACTAGCCCAAAAACTGGCCAATGTAAGGAATAAAGTTAAGGGATATAATAAATAAACTTTCAGTAATGTTCTAGTTAGGAAGAGAAACATAAAAGAACAACTACTGGAAGTCCAAACTAGGATAGAACAGGGGGACTTATTGGAAGAGATAAAATCATTGGAAAAATCCCTCTCAAAATATTAGGTTTTAACCTTAAAAGAGGAGGACATTTATTGGAAACAAAAATTTACGATTCAATGGTTAAAAGAGGGGGATAGGAACATGTCCTTCTTCCATCAGTCCACATTGAGACAAAAAAAGAGAAAATCTATAAGTAAGATCTTGAATGAGAATGGGGATATGGTAGAAGAGGATAAGGAAATAGGTAAGGTGGGCTCCAATTACTTTGATAACCTTTTGCTAGCACAACAGGTCAACATCCCATAAAGAGATAATGAGTTCCTTCTAGATTCCATCCCCACTATTTTATTTGATGATGATAGTAGCCTACTAACTAAACCAATTATAGAGGAGGAAGTTAGGTTATTGTCTTCTTAATGGGAGCTTTCAAAGCTCAAACTCAAATGGGTTCCCCCATATTTCTTCCAAAAATTATATGATGTTATTGGGAAATATGTCATGAATATGGATAAAGATTTCTTTTAGATAGGTAAACTCCTGAGGAGTTGAATAATACTTTTATAGCCCTAGTTGTGAAGAAGATGGATGCCTTTTCCGTGTCAGACTTCAGACCAATTATCCTTTGTAATATGGTGTACAAAAGTTTCACTAAGATTTTGGTCTTCAGAATTTAACCTCTATTAGACAAACTCGTTGCCCTCAACCAAAAAGAATTTGTTTTGGGAAAACAAATTATTGATGTGGTCATCACCACCCATGAAATCATTCACTTAATCTCCAAAATCAAAACTCTAGGTATGATATTCAAATTAGATATATCCAAAGCGTATGATAAAGTCAGTTGGGAATTTTTGGTTAGAGTCCTTAGGAAATTTGGTTTCAAGACTGAGTGATTAACTTGGTGAAGGAGTGTATTTCTATAGTAAAATTCTTTGTTCTAGTTAATGGTTCTCCTAAAGGCTATTTTTCCTCAAGGATAGGCCTCAAATAGGGATACCCCCTTTCTCCCTATCTCTTTATTTAACTGGTGGAAGTCTTAGGTAGGAATGTTAGTAAATTACTCATGCAGGGGTATCTTAGAGGGATAAAGCCTGCTTCCATAGGCCATCCTTCGTTATCCAATAGTTTGTTGATGACACTATATTTTTTGGAACTACTTCTATTATGGAAGTAGGAAGATGGAAAAGCCTACTTAACATATATGAATGTACCTCTAGATAGAGTATCAACTTTGATAAAATCCATATTTATTTCTTGAATTCTTGGGAAGATCTTCAGTATAAAATCACCAGAGCTTTGGGATGCTCTAGTGAGAGGCTACTTGCCACCTATCTTGGGCTTTTGCTTAAAATCTCTAAAGTCACATAAGATTACTAGAACATGATTATTGAAAGGATATAGAGAAATTTGATGGGTTGGAAAGGAGACCTATTGATTCAAGAATGTAAGATCAAACTCCTCAAAGCTTCTCTGCAAGGCATCCCTAACTACTTCTTTAGTATATTTAAAATCCCAAAATTTGTGGTTGAAAAGATTGAGTAGATACAAAATAAATTCCTATGGTCAAGAGTAGAAGAAAAGAAGAGGATTACACTCGTTACATGGGAAAAGGTTTGTACTCCCAAATATCAAGGAGGTCTCGATTTAAGGATGCTACATCTCATGAAAAAATCCCTCATGGCAAAGATAGGGTGGAACCTAATTTAAGGGAACAAGGATTGGAGTGACATCATGACATCTAAGTATCTCAATGGGGCTATTGGTATCAGGATACTAATGAAACAGGGTCTTCTTAAAGGATCTGTAATCTAGAATGGGACTCTCAAAACCCATGGTCTCCTCTAAAGAGGCATCACATGGAAGATTCGGGATGGCATCAAGGTTAGATTTTGGGAGGATAGATGGTTAAAGGATCTACCTCTTAAAGATTTGAATTATGGTAGAATTATGGATAGATCTTGTAGTTTTTTTTGGAGACATAGTGGCTAACTCCATTAATAGAAATGGGGTTAATATGAGTTGAAAAACATCATAAATTATGTCCCCAATCAAGAGGAGATTAAAGATATTGCCCTTCAACTACAAAAAGATTTGTCTAAATTTAGGCTCTCTTTTTTTCCCAAACAAGATTAGAGAATATGGAATAAGAATGACAATGGAATTTACACTATTAAAAGTGCCTATGAATTGCTGTTAGACAATGGTGAGGAAAAGTTGTGGAAGAAAGTTTGGCATCCAAAACTTCTATTGAAAATCAATTTATTTTGGTGGATATTAATACATAATAAAATTATGACTCTAGATAATTTAAAGAAGAGAAGATTTCAAATTCCAAATAGATGTATTCTCTGTGAGGATAAGGAAGAAATGACCACTCACCTCATTCTACATTGCAAATTTGCTTGAGAGATTTGGAGCCTTATTGTATACAGACTTAACTTGAGTTGGGTTTTTAATGGTACGTTAGTGGACCTAGTTAGAGATTAGATACCCCCATTTAGATTTCCAATAATGAAGGAATTATGGCTTCAAAGTCCCTCTCACATTGCGTGGAACTTATGGAAAGAATGCAACAACAAAATTTTTAGGTAAAAATATAAAACCCCATTGGAGGTGTTTCATACATTCTCTAAACTATTGGCGGAGAATATTGATACTAGAAAATTCAAATTTATTGAGAGCCCTCTAGGTCGGGAAGAACAAAGAATATTGGAACAATGGATAAAATCCCAAACATTTATCAAATATATAATTCTAAAAATATAGTTAGGGCCAACACTAAATGGACCTTGCCTCAAGAAGGATGGTTTAAGTTAAACATTGATGGGGCAGCTAATAGGAATCCAAGGGTGGCTAGTGGAGGAGGCATTATTAGATCAAACTCTAGAATGTTTGTTGTAGCATATGCTAGGGTAATTATCATTAAAATAAACAATGAGGTAGAGGCCCTAGCTATGTTGTGAGGAATTAAACTTGTTATATCCCTAAACATTCAAAAATTTCATGTTGAAGCAGATTCACAATAATTATCAATGCTACACTTGGATTAGCAGATATAGGTTAGAAATTGGTAGATAGTGTAGGAGACATCCAATTGCTTCTTAATGCTATGTAAGGGTACAAAGTCTCCCATATTTATAGGGAGGGTAATGTGGTTGTAGATGCTATGGCAAATTTAGGAAGCATAAAAAATGGCTGAAGGTGCTAGAGAACCCTATCTAATCTACCAAGCAAAACCCAAATCCTTTTCAAAAAAGATGGAAGCAAAAATATGGATTAAGTGGTATGGGTTCCTCATCACTACATACTTAGTTTGAGTGTAGGTGAGTACTTCCCTTGGAAGGTGATAAAATACTTATAGATTATGGTATTGGTGAATTCCAAACCAAGGACTTAACAATTAGAACTACTTTTTAACTTTACAATAGGCATGATAATGTGAGTAAAAAATGCATGGAGCAGGTAAGTAAACACATAAAGATACCCATGTGGACTTTGAAAGGCATGAGAAAGATTTGGCCTAAAAATTAGCTCAGTTGGAAGTTGAGGAAGCAAAGTCACACTGACTAGGTGGCTGACTAGACTTCAATGAAATGGAAGAGGTGGGTGATAGATAGGTAGACTAATATGATAACAAGTTAGATGGGTAGGAAGACAAGCTGCCAAATGATTATTAGAAAATGGGATGTTGATATGCCAAGATGGATTGAGGGTAATTTTTTCTTAACTCACCCCATATCTAGTGATTATTACATGAGGTGGTGGACGTGGGTTAGTACTGAGGATAAGTTTTAACATGGAAAAGGTTATGCATATTTCTAAAATTATTTTGATATGATGAGCTCAATACTCTCACAGTCTTTGATAGGCCTGAAAGTAATTATCAATCTTGTTGGTTATATTGTAAGGCATTTCATTGCTCTCTTCCTTAAACAATCTCATAGGCTTTATATCACTCTGGTTTTGAAAATGGGTGGTGATATTGTCAAGCTCGATCCAACCTATGAAGAGGAAGTTTGACAAGACCCTATGGTATGGCATATTATCTAAGAGGGAGAGATGACTTCTTTCATTGATGGGATGTTTAGCCATGATGAGAATCTATCTCGATAGTTTGTAGAGTCCTAAGAGGAGAATTCCAGATAAATTTATTTGGGGGGTATCAATTTTGAAGTCTTTGAAGAGGTGATTGGGAAAGCCATGAGGCTCCCCATCAAAGGGAAAAGAAATAGTTAGCACAACAGGGTGTCAGACCTAGAAAACATGGGGATTTTCTTCAAGGAAGGTGAGGTTGCTTTGAAGCTCCATGAGGGATTTGAAAGATAGAAGCTACCAGTGCCATGGGGGCAAATTTGCCTCATGATAATGAAGTTATTCACTTTGGAAGGTAGATTCAAGGTATTGTACCACTATCATTTTGCTTTACTCAACCATTTTAGTAATATGATGGGAATTAGTTTTCCCTTTTTCCTGTTATCTTTGTTGCAAAATTCCATTAAGTCAGCTAAGGAAATATGTGCCAAAAATCCTAACTTCCCCCTCATTCCCATCGACCAAGGTCTTATCTTGAGATTATACCACTTTCATTCGGCCTTGTGTCCCTTGAAGTAAATTAAAGTTAGCATGTTGGAAGGCTCCCCATCTCCCCCTTCTTTTGTTGTTAAAGGTAAGTGCAAAAAATCTATCGGGACCCCCAAAGCCTCCCTTAAACTCTGTTAGAGGGACCCAAAATTGAAAATTATAGCACCCCTATTGGGACCCCCCTGATTCCAAGGATTGTTCCCCTAAGTCATCCTATGGTAAAACTGGGACACCCAGCTAGAGGGCTATGAAAGGGTCTACTAAAAGGGTTCAGAAGGTTGCTGAGGAAGAAGGCAACATTTAATCCAAAAAGGCTAAATCTACAAAGGAGGATACTAGGGGAGCTGGGGAGTCAAGGAAAGATGTGGACCTAGGTCCTAACCTAGTTGAGAGTGAGGCTAGGGGTAGTGTGGGTGTTAGTAGGTCCAACTATATTACTAGAATTCAATCCCTAAACCCTCAAGGCATTATCATCTCTGATGACTAATTTTTTTGAAGACACTTTTGAGGTTGGTGAAGATGGGAACCCTCCTGAGTCAGAGCAAGAGGTTGAGGGAACTAGCCATTTTTATGAAATGAATGAGCCCTACTTAGATGAGTTTGAGGAGAATGTTGTTGAGGCCTATGGCCATGAAAAGAAAGATAGCTATGCATTGTATGTCAAGATGGTAGAGAAATTTACCGAAATCAAGGCCAAAATGGATAAAATGAATAAAAATGGAGAATAATGGTTGAATTTGTTGTCAAGCCTCTTCATCATGTGGTTGTTGTGGTTAAAATTTTTGACAACAAATTAAGGGATGTGGGTGTGAACAGTCTTGGTGACAATAAGGAAACCATTGAGTTCCTTACCAAATATGGGACTATTGATAGTCCATAGTTGTTTTATTAGCTCTATGTGTTTGCCTTATTTTTTCATTCTTTTTTTTTGTTAGTGTGGTGTAAGTGCTATTAATGTGTTGTTTATGTGTTGTTTCTACCTCGTTGGATTCCTTTTGTGCCCATGGAGTAGCTTTGTAAAGGGCCCAAGACCCTCATTTCCTACTTATCTAATAAAAAACAATGTGAAGAGAAAATAATACTTAATACACACACAAATAGATAAATATTTTTGAATGTAAAATTTAAGGCCTATCAAAGAATGAAAAATAGACTATTTAAAATCACTACTGGTTTTTAGTTTCTGAAACATTATCTAGATTCACCTACCATGGGCCCATCCAAAATTTTGGAATGGTATCAGAGCATAAATTTGTAGGATAAACGAATACCCTTCTCACATGAAGAATATAGTACCAAAATGTATACAAAATATTTCAAGATCAAACCTTCATCCATACCCTCTAGCATCTTATATAAATAAAGAATTAAGTTTAAAATATAAATGAATATATATATATATATATATATATATATATATATATATATATATATATATATATATATATATCGCATTATAGAAATAATCATTATAGATATTATTATTTTTGGTTATAGGTAACTATTTTTAAAGAAATTGAAGCTATGAATTAGCAAGGGGCAATATAGACTAGAGCTACAAACTAGTTTGGGATACAAAAGAAAGGTCCAAACCCTCTTAATAAATCACCAACAACACTAATATCAGCAACACCAACATCACCAATATTACCAATATTACCAACATCACTAATATCAGCAAAGACATTATTATTCATAATTAAAAATATTATTATTCATAATGTCACCATCACCAACATCACCAAAAATATTATTATTGATAATTAAACATATTATTATTCATAATTAATTTATAAATATATACAAATAATAATATAAATATAAACATATACTTATTCATAAATGATTAAAAAATATTAATAGAATTAAATCTTAGATTATATAGAATATATTTCTTTTAATCAAAAGACAAAATTTGTAATCAAACTAAAAGATTCCTTTACATCATTTTTTTGGGACATCTCTTGAAGACACGAAATTATTTAAATTCATTGACCTCAAATTTAAAATAAAAGATTCCCCTACATCTTTTTGGAGACATGGGATTTTTTAGGTTTATTGATCTCAATCCTAAAATAACCTTAACAAACATTAAAACATATAATGAACATGAACATGATAGGACAAAGATAAGGGACACGATTAAACTAGAAGATGTATTCATTCCATTTAGACTTGTCTATAATTCACATAGGTTTCTACAGCACATGGCATCTACATATCTTCTTAATATATATATATGAGAAAAATAAATATTTTATTCGAATGTTTTCATAAATCACATGGGACAAAGATAGAGGACATGATTAGACTAGAAGACGCATTCATTTGATTTAGACTTCTTCCATTATAAATAATTAAAAAGTTGGACGACCCTCCGAAGAGCACTAGATCACATAGTGGATTTCTTTATTGAGAAATCAAAAAGTCACATGGAAACTTAAGAATTATTCTTAAAAGAGAAGCAAAATGCAACACATATTTTCATGAAAAAGTTTTGTTTTTCTAAGTAAAACTATTCACTTCACTCCATATTTTCATCTTCAATAAAGTAGCACGGCTATGTCGGCAACCAAAATGGCCCACAATCCTTCCCTTCCCATGTGGTATGAGTTACCCTATCCTGATCAAACATGTGAAAGTGGTGGAGGTAAACTTAATCAGGGTTACGCTGAAAAGACATTCGAAGCCGCTGTTTTAAGATTTCATTATCTTTTAGGGTTTGCTGGTCGTTTTCAAGAAAGTTGCAGTTCTCGTGAACGAATGTTGTGTAAAAATATTAGGTAATATAATAAACAATTATTTTTGACATTAAATTTTAAGGTATTATAATGAATTTTTATTCATAAAATATTTTTAGATACATAAAAATAAATAAAAAATTAGAATAAAATAATATTTAAATTAAAACAAAAACAAAAACAAAACAAAAATTGTCCTCGCAAGTTTTTCTTAAATATTTTATATTAAAATATATATATCTAAAATTTACATTTTACATTTATATATATACGTTCAACATTACTTTTTCAAATCTTTTAAAAATTATATATTTAAAATCTCTGAAAATTTATATATTTAAAATAAAAAAATTGTTTTATGTTTTTATTAAATTTTTTAACAAAGAAATATGTTTTCAATCTATTTTTAATTTTATTTAGATTATTAGAATTTATTTTAATTTTATTTAAATTTTAATTTTATTTAAATTTAAATTTTATTTCAATTTAATCGTATTTTAATTTTATTTGATGACATTATAGAAAGAGGAAAGTCATATTTTCCAACCACCTTCCTTAGAGCTATTACATCCAAGTTTTCTCAAAATTTTCAAACCCATATTTTTCTAATATAAAAAATATTTACAAATTATGCCTTTAAACTTGTAGAATATTGGACTTATTGTTTCCATTAGTTCAATTATAAAATGATACCTTATGTCGACGTTTTTGCTCATCCCATGAAATATTGGGGTTTGTTAAAAATCTAAGAAAGACATTTTATCACATCATGATGACGATGACGATGACGATGATGATGACGATGACGATGACGACGACGACGACGATAATAACAACAACAACAACAACAACAACAACAATAATAATTCCATTTTTTTGTTGATATAAAAATAATAAAACCTTTCTCATTTGAATTCCTTGATAAGCTGTTAAAGTTGCAACAGCATACTCAGTCTCAATTGTAGAAAGAGTGACAGTAGATTGTTTTTTAGAAGCCCATGAAACATCTAAGTTAAAACAAAAAAAATAACAAAATGAATTTTGCTTATCATTAATGTTACCTCCTCAATCACTATCTTTGTGGCTAATTAAATTACAATCTTCCACTAGTATATATAAAATACCATGAATTTTTTTTTTTGATATTTGAAGTATCCCACTCAACTTGAACAATATTAACACTGATGAGGACCCAACGACCTAGAGTACACAATGGTAGTTAGATGAAAAGTGAGTCCTACAAAATAATCCTCAAGCATCATGCCTGCATATAAACCTCAACACTAGAAATTCACTTGTCTTGGATTTGAACTGTGGTGTGGCCAATGGAAACCATCTAACCCGCCTAAACAATCTAATTCATTGGGATAAAATACCATGATTCTTAGTCCCATTTAAACATCTTATTATTATCTTCACAAATTGTAAGTCGGTATCCTTCAATGTTTTCATGACCCATGGTATTCAACTCACTCTATTCATAATGTAAAAGCTTGTAGATGTCAAATACAACAATCTTTCAGCCAATCGTTTGTAAAAAAATTAATCTACATCACTAGTATAATCATTTTTCATGAGTTTTCAATTTATATTAATTGGTGTTAGTGTTAGTTTACTATTCAACGTTCTCAACCTCTTCAAAATATCATTTGCATAGTTAGTCTGACATATAATAATTCTATCATTTGTTTGATTCCTTTTAATACTAAAAAATGTTTAATCAAACTCAAATCAATCATCTCAAATTCTTTTTTTTATCGTTGATATGAATTTTTCAATTGATAAATTTCTATTTTCAATAAAATTTAAGTTATCTACATGTCTATGAAACTATTAGAATTTCATCTTGTTTGTTTGCTTTGATGTAGAGAGTTTGTTCATCGCTACTCTTATTAAATTCATTACTTAAACAATTTGAATCAATGGATCTACACCAAGTCTTGTGCACTTAATTGAACCAAATAATGCATTCTTCATCTTATAGGCTTTGTTTTCATGCCATGAAATTGCATAACCAAGTGGTTGTTTCCCATTCATCTCTTCTTAAAGTTTTTTCTGACATCCATCTTAGATAATTTCCAATTATGTTGGGTTTTTATTTCCAAAACGTTTCTCATCTTGTCCAACCTTCCTACTAGTGTAAAAGTTTCATTATAGTATATTCTAGGATTTTACAAATATCCTTTGGAGAATAATATTTCCTCGTATTTATTAATCTCACCATTTAGATTTTATTTAGTTTTATCAACCTATTTAACACCAATAACATAATTTCTTATTATAAGGTTTACTAAATCCAAAATATTTTTTTCTCAATTCTATCAAATTTCAAAACCATTGTTTTCACCCAAATTGTTATTTTTAATTTCATCCTAATAATTAATTGTATCGGTTTCTATAAATTACTGAAAATGACAAAATTATCTTTTTTTTTTTTGGGTTACCTCATAAATCTCCTCTAGACTTCTCTTCTTATTGGTCATTCAAATGGCTTGTCTTGTTACATTTGGAGATGTAAACAAAAATGGAACATGATTGTTTGCCATGATTATTTGCATAGATTTATATGTTACTTGTTATTGAAGGGTGTTTTAAAAAAATTTAATTCTAAGTTTCCATGCCAATATACTCAAGCTATTTATGTTATGATTTTTCATTTCAATTCCATTCCTCTTCTTTACCAATTATTACATCTTTATTGATTATAGTTTCCTTTGTAAGTATTTAATAAATCTTGTATGCTTTGTACTACTCATTGTAACCCCAAAAAAATATGTTTTTCTTATTTTTTATTCATTTTTTATCCATTTTAATATTTTTTATTCTCACAAGTAAATATGAAATGCACCCAAACACTTTAAAATGTGCCACACTTTGCTTCCTCTTGCACAAATATTATTTCCAATTTTTTTTCACACTTTTTATTTGACAAAGATTCAATAAATACATTAAAAAAGCTATTGTTTCAATGTAATAATAGTTATAATATTATCTACCTTCAGCGTTCTTCTTTTCATCTCCATTATTGTTTTATTCTTTATTTCAAAGACACCATTTTGCTATGATATATATTTAATAGTAAATTTATTCTTAATTCCATTTATTTTACAAACTATTATAAATTGATTGGAAGCATACTCACCTCCTATATTTGTTCTCAAGGCTTTCTCTTAATACCCACATTGTTTCTCCAACAATACTTGAAACTGCTGAAAAATGTCAAAATCTTATGATTTTTAATTCAAAAAATGAACCTAAGTTTATGGTTGAAATCATCTATGAAATTTATAAAATATATGAAATTATAAATATATGTTATTTGAATTCCCCTACATAAATCAAAATGAATAAGCTCAAGTGGAGTTCTTTCCCTTCTCATTTTACCAACTGTAAATTACATCTTAGGTTATTTCCAAAGAATACAACCTTTAGAAACTTTTTTGGGATCCTCTATCAATGGTTAATCCTTCACCATATAATATATTTATGTAATAAATTTAAACTACTAACACTAAAATGTCAAAATTTATGTTGCCAAATCTATGACTTACTCTCAATAATGGCTTTTAATGAAAGCATCAATTTATTTTGAATTTTCAAATGAAATAAATAGTTGTTTTTCATATGCACTCTTGAAACCAACATATTACCTCCATTATTATCTTGAAATAACACAATCATCTTTCTATCCATTATTATCTAAAAATTAACTTTCTATCTATTTTTCTATAAATTACTCAATAATAATTAAATTATGTTTCAAACTAAGCAAAATTAAACATCCAAAATATGTTTTTTCTCACTTTCCTTTAAAAAATGGAGATATTGCCTTTTTCCATAACTGAAACTTTGTTATCGTTTCTAAACATCACCATAATTTTATAGATTCATCAAAGTTTGGAAAAATATTATTGTCTCCACACATGTTATTGCTACACCCATTATCCAAATACCAAACTTTTTTGGTGCTTTCATAATTAACAATTTCATGTGATAAACATAGATCCGATCTCTTCACATTTAGTTTCATTTATATCAGAGATATTTTCATTATGTTCATTCATATTAAACTACTTACTTATACATGCAAGAATAATGACATTTTTTTTTACAATAATTACATTGTACATGATATTTGGCATACCTTTTACCTTCATGTGTATGATTATTGTTGTTGCCCATGTCTCTTCCATGTTATTCATGGACATTACAACTGGTTCTTGGGTAAGTGCACTAAGATGGGGCACCAAAATAGCGGCATTATTTTTAAAATTATATGTTAAAAATAAATATAATGAGCTTGGATAGAAAATTTGATAAGCTTACACTAAAAATATAAAAGTCCTTTGAGAATTAAAAATGTAGTATTTGGAGCCTAGCTAAAATACTAACGTGTTTTTAAAATGGTGGTGTTTAAGTGGGCCAAATATGTGCACCTATTTCAAACAAAAAAAATTAGACAAATAGTTGCGATCCTCCATATAATTAAGAAAATTAATGTATAAATAACTAGGTCTAATTTATCCCCATATACATTTGTTTCCACAGTTATGAACAAATGTGAAAATACATATAAGAATAGCTATCTATAGAACTATGGTATATTAAGATGTTACCTTAATAAATATAGAATAAATCTTTAACCATATTACAAGGTAGACTAAAATAAATTTTTATAAAGTATAAGTTTAGATCTAGGTGTTTATAACATTTTCATGAAATATCTTAATGAAGCACATGATGGTTTTCATGGCATAATGTCAATTTGGAGATTATTACATGTAAACACATATTATGTTGTCTATTTGTATGACCATACATTATGCTCGTAAATATGTGGGAATTATGATCTTAAAGTTTTAGTTTTGTTTTTTTTGTTTTTGTTTTTTTTTAAATTTATGAATTTAATCTTTTTATAATGCCTACATGTAATAACAGATACATATTATAACAACATGCATAATAACACATACACTTTTATTAAATATACCTAAAACAACTAAAATAATATCTAGTATAGCCAAAATATACAAAATATATTATAATACATAAATAGATGCATCCATCTATCTATTATATTAGTTATCGACCATGATTCATCGCACAACCATTTAAGTCTAGTGAGATGAGTATTCCACATAGAAGAAAGGGGAAATTGTCTATATGAATCATGCCCATAGACAAGTTAGGGCTCGAGGGAAAAAAATACAAAAATGAATAAATTTGGGTCCCTCTCACATGTAATCAAGGTAAAAGAGGAAAACATATTGGTAGGAGACACATTACACAATCATGTGTGATTTTTATGTATCTATCTACTAATTTGTAGTAACAATGGCCATTTCATATGTAATGGAAGAAATGCGTTTTTATTAAGGTCTAGAGGACATATTAAATACCACCACGTGTGTCATTTTTTGTTTAAATATTTTATTTTTAGAATGAATTCATAGCAATGGGTTCTATTTTACATTCAATATAAAACAATATTGGGCATTTTTTTTGGTAGGGGACACATTAAACCACAATGTGTTATTTTTATGGGTTCATGTTTCCTTTCTAGAGTGAATTTGAATAAAAGGGTCCCTTTCACATGAAATTGACACAATAGATTAAAATTTAAAGATATAGGGAAAAATAGACTAGCATGTATTAGTTTTTATGTTCATGTTTCCTTTATAGAGAGAAATCAACTAAATGGGGCCATTCTTTCATGATTGAGGAAACATACAAATATTTATGGAAAGGGAACACATTGGACCAAAATGTGTAGTTTTTTTGCAAGGCTACACTATTTGACACAAGCGATATTGGATAGATGATGTTTACACTTGAGTTATGAGAATATAATTTTGTGCTCTTAATGGACTTGGCATAACTCATCCTTACACTAGATTGGAGGCACGGTCACCCTCTAATTCCTTTCTTCATATCTCTAAGGTTAAGTGGTGGACCTCTCTCGAATGCTTTTGTTAGGAATCATCTTTCCCAAAGTAAAGTATCAAGGGGAAACATGATTTTATATCCATGCATGTGTACTCCTTTGATCTATTTTCTTTCAAATAATTTTAATTATCCATTTTTAGATTATATGCGCTAATCACACCTATAAAATGCTCATGGCTATGGTCAAACACATACATCAAATTTAAATAGGGCTCAATTCAACTCAAGGTGTGTTGTACACACCATGATATACATTTATTTCCTTTGACCTAGTAATTTCATCCTTATACACTACTATATTAAAGTGGGGGAATAAATAATGAATAAATGTATCTAAATGGGATTCTAATTTCCTTACAAAGGATAGTATAGTTCATATTAGAAGAAAGAAACATTAAAGTATTGTATATATTTATTATATTTTTTTTATAATTTTTGACAATCTATCTATAATATTATTTTCCATCTAATATCGTTTGACAAAATTGTTGACTATTCCCTTATTATGTTACACATAAAAAAATGCTTTAAAACGTCCTCACCTAAAGACATTAACAACTTGTGTATAATAACATGAATGTTTGATTTCAAAAGTAAGATAATTAGGCATTTTGGCACATATATGGGCAATATATTATTGCTTTGGAGGATTCCTGATATTGAATCAACTTTGATTATTACCATTACCAAACTAGAGGTTTAACTCAATAATGAAATGCATAAGCTTCTGTGTAAAATTTTATTCATGCTTTTTCATTTATTTACTACTTGTCATATAATGATTTATCAAAGCTAAACTAGAGTTTATTTCAATTATCATTTAATTTGGACCATGTTTCAAAATTTAAAACATTTATCTCATAGATTTTATGCTTTAATCATCTCTTATTTCACTTGATTAAGATAATAAATCAATCAAAATATTAGATGATTAGTCATACATCACCAAGAAAAAAATGTTGCATAAATTACTTTTCCATTCAATACACATGAAATGTGCATAGTTTCTTGCAAAGGAATAAGAATGGTTAAATTTATATGTGATGAAGCTCTAAAGTTTTATGAGAACATGATGGATACAAGTGTTTGTCATTATATGGATACTTGAGACTCTATTTTTTAGTTAGGACCTTATGAGATCATATTTTAAAAAGAATGAGTTGGGAAGAAGTGTTGAGGTCAACATACCCCCATTCCTAAAAAATGGGGACCCTTATGTTAAATTGTGCAAATTTTGCACCTTAAAATTAAAAATTCAATTGATCAGAGTGTCATTAGCATATTTTCATAGTGTCTTTATTTGAATATCATCCACAATTGTTTTAGTTAGCATATTTGTACATGATTCAGGTTTGTTCTTGTCTAAGTTTGCTAACATTAGATCTCTGTGTTTTCCACTTGTAGGTCTAATGAGGTTTAATTGGAATGAATAGTGTTTGGTTTTTATGATTTAATAATAATTTGGTCTTTTACTAGCCTTTGGTCTATTCAAAATTAAGTTAAATTCATGTCTAATCAACTTAAAACCCTAATGCTAATTACTCTAGCTCATGCCCTTTAAATTGAATTCAAATTTGGTAGGAACAATTTGCATGGGAATGATTTATTATGCTATGGACTTACTTCTATTTTTATCCTAAGGTTTATTCATGATTATTAACATGACCAAACCTTAGTCAAAAAAATTTATGTATGGTCTCTTTATTTTCTCGAGCCCCTTTGGTCAATTTTATTATTAGCAAGGCCTAACTAAATGAAAGGTCCTTTTTACTATAGACTTAGCCTAAAGGCCTTACCATAAAGTTTATTGTATTTATTAATACAAACAACCTCAGGATAAAACTATATGCTATCTTTTATTATTCATGAGGTCCCATTTATTATGTCATAGAACTTAGATCAAAATGTTTAAGCTAAGGTTTTATCATTTTTATTTACATGAAATAAAACCATAGTCTAAAAACATTAAGCTAAGTTCTTTATTTTCTCGATCACTAACTTAAATATCATTTTTATTCATAGAATCAATAATCCATATATACCCAAATGAGCAAGATCAGTGGTACAAGATTAAAATTGAAAAATCAAAGCCTCAACCCTAAGCTAAAATTTCAGCAACTTCTAAAGATCAACGGTACATGTTTGCTTAGGCCAGATTTATCTAATAGTGTGTATCAATTTTAAAATTAAATGAATTCTTGACACAAGCAAAAAGATGACAAGTGTCACAATCTTAGCCAAAGAACACTCAACAACCAATGGTGTTTGAGCTTGCAGATCATGATCCAATGAAGCACATTTGCTCAAGTGAAGATGATCAGATGGTGCGTAGTAAACATAGAAATGTCAATATAAACATAGAGATCACATGTGGCATAGTAAAGGGCCACAAATTAAATCTCAATCATCTTTCCAAGATTGATAGTCTATAGATGAGTGTACACTTTTTGATCAATCATCCATGGAGTAGGAGGTATAATTAAACATATCAAGATTAATAGTGTGTGATTGATCCATGTAATCAAGATCATCAGTCTGATATCAATTTTGATATTTCAACAAAGCTCAAAGTGAGTGTGGAAGTGACAAGTGTCATAACTTTAGGTAAGGTTTCAAGTAACCAAAAGCATTTGAGTTCTCAGATCGAGATCGAGGGTCCATGTTGATTCATGTAAGGATGATCCAATGGTGCGAGATTAAAATAGAATTTTCAAAAGGCAATAGTCATTGTTTAAATATTAATGATCAAAATGCCATAAAATTCCATAGAGATGCCATTTTAATGCCACATTAGAGCCACGCAAGTATAATATGTCAAGTGAAAGAGCTTATAGACCTAAAAAATGTAAGGACATATTTTAATTTGGATCTAAGTAATGAAGCTCATGCAAGTTCAGATAGTTTCCACCATTAGAGCACTATAAGTACCTTCAAAAATTCCTAAGCACATATATAAGCCATAGTTTGGCCGTATATTCACCATAATCAAGATAGAGAAGATGAATTATCATCTATGTAAGGGTAATTCAATCAAGAATTGAACTATAGACCACTAGTGAGTAATTTGAACAAATCCATGAGTAATGGTAGAGCTCATGGGATATAATAAAGGATTTGATCAATATCTTGATTGAAGATAAAAGCCCTAATTTCAAAATAATTAGCCTGGCTCATCTAAACATAGTCATGAGATTTTTGGTAGATAAGATCAAGGGTGTGAGCACCTAATATAAGAACTTCAAAAACCCCCTTGAGTATGACAAACATCTTCAAGATAAGATGGATCACTTATTTGTAACAATGATCATTGATCCTACTTCACTTAGTTCCTTGGGCCTCATTATTGATAAATAGAAAAAGCCAAGGAAATACTAGGATGGATAATAGTAGGATAATGGACATGATCCTCAAAGTAGAAAAAAAGATTATTGAAGCTAGGAGCATCAAAGAGGGTTTAGGAAGAAATGATAGAGATATTAGAAGCTTGGAAGACCAAGATGATGAACTCTTCATAGAACCTATTGTTAATTTAAAGCTAATTGATGAACAACATTAGAGAATAATAAATATCTTACAACAACAAGAAGAAGGGACTTTAGCAACACAATGGTCTCAAAGAGTAGTTTAATTAAGAATATTCTTCCTATAGATAAGCATTTTATATTTTGGAAATGGAATATTTTTTATTTAAAGGCATGTGCATCTTGTAAAGCACATTATCTATAGATCAATCCATTAGGGAAAGTCTAATGTATTCTAGAACATTTGTAGAAAGGATAGTTATCCTAACACTTGTACTTTTGTAAATGGATATGACTAACTGACATACTTCCTTGCATTCTATAGAGGAGGTATTACCAATTGTAAAAGGGGTTCTTAGAGCCAAAATTAATTTGTAAACTTAGAGCAAGCAGTACAAGCAAAGAATTATATAAATTTTGTCCAACATTTGTTTGTGGTTTTGATATCATGGCTTTTCTCTCACTTGCTTGGTCTAGTTTTCAGATTTGAATTATTCTTATGAATTCTTGATGTGAACCTTTGAATGTAGAGTTTTTAACTTGTGCCAATGCTAGATTAATTGAAAATTTTTAGGTTCATTTCATTTTATTCACTCTTCTTGCATTTGAGATAATGTTTTTTGCTTGCAGGAGTAAATATTTAAAGTGAATTTCATTTTTATTTGCATTATTTCACACTATCCTTAGATGTTTTCTTGATGTGTTATAGGATTTGAGCTTATGCTAACTTATATCATACATTGGTTAAGTGCATGTCTAAATAAAATTTAAACTTTGTCATTATGTTTGGAATGAAGATCAACAACATGTTTCTTTTATGCTCTACCTTTCTTGTTGTTCTTTTTTTAATAAATTCACTGTAGTTTAATTCTAATTATAAATATCCATCTTAGATTAGTTTTTAGATTAGATTTTGATCATAATTCACTGTTCTTATAAAATAATACTTCATAATTTATATATATTGCCTATTTAGGTATGGTGGCTCCCAACCACCAAACTAATATAAATTTGTGAAATATATCACTTGTTCTACCTATATTCCATCAATAGATAACAAAATTATCACAACTTATCACACATGCATTGAATTCACAACTTATCACACATGCATTGAATTCTCAAGAATTTAGAAATGAAAAGTGTTTCTTAAACAATTTGGGCATCTATGATACATATACAGGCATCAACATCAGGGGCTTCATTGGTGTTAGAAGGATGACCTAATTATATATTTATAGATTTAAAGTATTTTTGCTTATTCTTATGAATTATGTTCAAATATTGGTGTGATCTTGGCATAATTATGTGATTTTTTGCTCAATTATGTAAAGATCATTGATCTTTATGGTCTTAGAACAATTTTTGTGCCTCCTTTTAGCAAATATCAATGTTATTTGAAATTTTAATGTTTAATTATGGTAAAAATAGATTAAAACATGCAAATCCAAGGCATTTGAGGTTAGTAATAGTAGTTTTTCTCAAAGATTGATAAATGCTTCAAAATTTTGAATTTATTCAAGATTAGACATGTAAAGATAATTCATATTCATGTATTTTTTCATATCTTTGAGCTAATTTAGTTAAATATTGATGATCTTTGTTGTTATTTATACATATTTGTGAAAAATTTGCTTAAATATGTAAGTCTAATGATCCACATCCCTTCTCAGGGATACGTCTCCCCAATGAGGCGATCATCACTCACCACGTGTCTGACCAAGAATCACCTCGGGTGCTTCGATAGCTAGCCACATACGGGTCTAAAAGAGGACCTAGATCACTCCAAAGCTTTTGGCATGACTGGCAGTCTTCTATTAGTATCAGAGCGAGGTCTCGAGGTCGAGTCTCATGGAAGCTAGTGGGCATGATCCATACATCCCTTCTTAGGGATAGCGATAGACTGCTACCACCTATCTGACTGGGTTCCACCTCAAGTGCTTCAGTCCCTGGGCCATATAGTGGTTTGGAAGAGGACCCAGATCACTCTAGAGCTTTTGGTGTGACAACCAATCTTTTATTGGTATCAGAGCTAGGTCTTGAGGTCGAGTCCCACAAAAACTGGTGGGCATGATCCACATCCGTTATCATGGATACATCTCCCCACTAAGGTGATCATTGCTCACCACATGTTTGACTGGGAATCACCTCGAGTGCTTTGGTGGCTATCCACATAGGGGTCTGGAAGAAGACCCAGATCACTCTAGAGCTTTTGGTGTGACGGCTAATCTTCTATTGGTATCAGAGCTAGGTCTTGAGGTCGAGTCCCGTGAAAGCTGGTGGGCCTGATCCACATCTCTTCTTAGAGATAGCAATCCACATCCCTCCATAGGGGTAGACAGTGGCCACTCTCTGATCAGGTTTACCTCTGAGCTTATTGTGACTACACATAGTGGTCTGGAAGAGGACCCAAATCACTCTAAAGCTTTTGGTGTGACGGATAATATTTTATTTAATAAAAGACTGGCTATCATGCCAAAAGCTCCAGAGTGATCTGGGTCTTCTTTCAGACCCCTATGTGGCCAGCCACTAAAGTACCTGAGGTAATTCTCAGTCAGACACGTGGTGAGTGATGATCACCTTAGTGGGGAGACGTATCCCTAAGAAGGGATGTGGATCATGCCCACCAGCTTCCACAAGACTTGACCTCGAGACCTAGCTCTGATACCAATAAAAGACTAGCTATCATGCCAAAAGCTCCAGAGTGATCTAGGTCCTCTTATAGACCCCTATGTGGCCAACCACCGAAGCACCTGAGGCGATTCCTGGTCAGACACGTGGTGAGTGATGATCACCTTAGTGGGGAGACGTATCCTTGAGAAGGGATGTGGATCATGCCCACTAGCTTCCATGATACTCAACCTCGAGACCTAGGTTTGATAGTAATAAAAGACTGGCTATCACACAAAAAGCTCCAGAGTGATCTGGGTCATCTTCCAGACCCCTATGTGGCTAGCCACCAAAGCACTTGAGGTGATTCCCAGTCAGACACATGGCAAGTGATTATCGCCTTAATGGGGAGACGTATCCCTAAGAAGGGATGTGGATCATACCCACCAGCTTCTGCGAGACTCGACCTTGAGACCTAGCTCTAATACCAATAGAAGACTGGTTGTCATGCAAAAATCTCTAGAGTGATCTGGGTCCTCTTCCAGACCCCTATGTGGCCAGCCACCAAAGCCCCTGAGGCGATTCCCAGTCAGACACGTGGCGAGCGATGATCGCCTCAATGGGGAGACGTATCCCTGAGAAGGGATGTGGATCATCTAATCACTATTCTTTGTGAAGATAAGATTTACACATCATATTTCAAATAGGGTTAAAATGTTTTAAAAGCTGGAACTACCACAAATAAGATCCTCATCAAGGTATGGCATGGTTAGGTGGATCTTCTATCAATGTGCCTAGTCAAGTACATGACCTACCAAGAAATATTGAAAGGTTTTTGTCTTCTTTCAGTCCTAATAATGTTGTCATAGCTGAAGAACATGTTAAAATATTTAAGGCCACTTTAATATTGCTAAATATAGTTCATGAAGATGTAACATGTAGACTATTTCCATTTACTTTCAAAGATGTTGAATATGAATGGTTCCTCAATCTTCCAAAAAATTATATGACTGGTTGGAATGATTTTAATAGAATCTTAATTAATCAATTTGGCAAAATCATCAGTCCTTGTGTCTTGTACCAATAGTTCACCATAGTTAAAAGAGATCCCAATGAGCCCATAAGAGCCTTTAATGCTAGATTCTAGAAGATGTTTAGTAGAACCATTGCTTCTTATAGACCTAATGAGGTTTTAGCCTTAGAGATTTACAAGGATGCCTTATATCCTATAACTTTTATGTTTCTTAAAAGTTTTTGTTGGAGTCATAAACACCTTGGCCTTGGCCTATGTTGAAGTTGTAATAATCAATGATCAAATGTAGCCTCAAGTTTAGCTTGTATATGTTATCCCAAATGCCAACCTCAATTTTCCTACACTGAATGTCAATCCTAATTCCATTAAAAATGTGCCTACCTTAAATTATACACCAATCTTGAACCAATTTCCCTTAAGCCATGCCCATTCTAGCCAAAATTTGGGGTTCTTGAATAATGCTATAAATGGATTTCATCCATAAAGACAAAGAGATTTAGTGCCCACTAGTAATAACAATCAAGTTCGTAACTCAAAATCACTAAATAATGATAATGAATCCATACTTAAGATGGTCCAAAATATGAGCACTGATTTCCTTCAATTGTAGAAGCAAGTAGGCAATACTGGGGAAAACTCCAACAAAAAATATGCTTCTCAAAGGTTCAATATGACTACAAATAGGCCTCATGATAATAACAATAATAGGTCATCTAAGAATGTACATGAAATGAATATTTATCATATAGGTCTAGTTGATCATTGTAATCTCTTTAAAGCATATTAATGTGAAAATGATACATCTGAAACTGTGCTTAATCAAGACAATGTTGTATTGACATCTAGTTGTGTAAGGACATATAAATCCTTCATGGTACAAGATTTCAAATCTCCATTCAAAGAATAAAATTAAACTAAAGATGCTCTAGAATAAGGAATAGTTGTTTAAAATGAGCAACCCCATGATCAATATCAGATACAAGCTTACCACTCTTCAAAAGATAACTATGAAGACAATTCATATGAGGTCACTACTGAAATTGAGGATATCCTTGAACAAGCTAACCAGTGGCAACATTTATACCATGATTTTTTGAAATAAATTATGGTATTGGAAGATAATGATGTCATCCAAGAGATTCCAAACCAATGATTTGGTACTTGATTGGGTAGAATATATGTTATTCTTCAAAGAGGATGAATATAAAGTATGTTTAACATATCATCAATTTCCATATAGCCCCATCAAAAGGTTATATGTGATCAACCTAATTTAAATGGTAAGGTTGTAAATGAATTTCATACCCTTTGAATTGAACATGATGAAATAGCCTTTCAGGATGACTTGGAAAGTTTTAGTGAAAATATTGGTAGTCCATCCCCACTTCAAGCCAAACTTAATGAAGACTTCAGTCTAAGACTACTAACTAAGATGCCATCATTGAATGAGGATGATATAAGTCACTATCAATCTATGAGTGAAGGATAATTAGCACTCTTGATGCAAAACAAAAGGATTTGGGAAGAATATGATTGGGTTTTAGATCCATATCTTCAATCGACATCTCATAGAAGACATGAACATGTAAGTGGTCCTATCCCCAAGAAGAGGCCATTGAATGGAATCAATCATGTTTCAAGGTTATTTAGTAGTTTATATAACTTTATATTTGATCTTGGAGGTAGGTTTAGGTAGGTTTTAGATTAATTTCTTTTCTTGTCCCTTGTTTATAAGTAGTGCTTGTTAATATTTCTTTACTTTCTATTTGGTATGTTTTCTTTCTCTATTTTTTTCCTTGATTCTAATAAATCCTTTTGGATATCCATCTGCTCAAAGTTTACCTAATTTCTCAAGAAATCCATAATTCAAGAATGCATATATAACTTCTAAACACTGGTTGATCATGGATTGTTGAAATATGAGCTTAAATCTATAGTTTGGAAAAACTAGTAAAGACTAATGGATAAATTAATTGTTCACTAAGATTTTAAACCTTGTTCTGATCTAAGCTTGGTTTTCATAAGGATTACACATGTAGGGTGAAAGCTTAAACCATTAGAACATATTCATGTTTGCACTTAACAAACATTATTGCATAGGATAAAGTTTGCAACTAAATATGATTATCTGAAGATCAAACACTTTAATAATTCTCTAAACCTGGCTAACCTAGTTTCCAAACTTTGCTAAAAAGCCAAAATGACCTAAAAACACAAAAATAAGAGCTTATTACAAAAATTCAAAAGCTTTATAATTAGAGGTGGTTTTAGTAATCTTCATCGAGGATATGGATGCCTATATGGTAGTGGAAAAAGGCTTTGAGTGGAACCAAAGGCATCTCTATCATGGATGGCTAGTTGGTAGCAAATCAATGCCCAAGCCTTACTTGAGCTAAATCATGGATCTTAATGGACATCTAAATATGATATAAGTCAGTGTTAATGGTTAAATTCATGAAATCTAGAAGTTATTCCCTAAATCCCATGGTAGACAATAATTGGAATCAAAGCACATAAACAACATGATTAGGTCTTGATGTTTGATCCTAATTCTACATGTGCAAGGATTATTTCAACCATGAATTGATATAAATAATTGTGACTAATCAAGTGGGATAACTAAATTAATTATTAGTTTGAACTAGAGTCTCTGAATTCTAATATATTGTTATGTTTTCCTTATAAGTCACCATTTGTTGAGATTAACATAATCCCATTTTTGAGAAATGGGGGCCCTTGTCTTAAATTATGCAAATTTTGTAACTTAAAATTGAAAATTCACTTGATCATAGGGTTATTATTACATTTTCATAGTGTCTTTATTTGAATATCATCTACACCTAGTTTGGTTAGCACATTTGTACATGATTCTAGTTTGCCCTGTCTAAGTTTTCTAACATTAGATACCTATGTTTTCTATTTTTAGGTCTAATGAGGTCTATTTGGAATGACCAGTGTCTAATTTTTATGATTTAATAATAATTTTATCTTTTACTAGCCTTTGGTCTATTGAAAATCAAGTTAAATTCATGTCTAACCAACTTAAAACCTTGATTCCAATTAGCCTAGCTCATGCCCTTTGAATTGAATTCAAATTTAGTGGGAACAATTTGCACAAAAATGATTTATTATGCCATAGACTTAGTTATATTTTTATCCTAGGGTCATGTTTATTAACATGACCAAAATTTAGTCTAAAATTTTATGTGTGATCACTTTATTTTCTTGAGCCCCCTTAGTCAATTTTATCACTAGCAAGGCCTAAATAAATGGAGGGTCCATTTTACTATAGACCTAGCCTAAAAGCATTACTCTAAAATTTGTTGTATTTAATAATACAACAAACCTTAGGCTAAAACTATATATGTGTTTTATTATTCATGAGGTCCCCTTTATTATAACTCAAAACCTAGTGTAAAATGTGTAACCTAAGGTTTTATCATGTTTATTAACACAAAATAAAACCATAGTCTAAAAACATTATGCTAAGTTCTTTATTTTCCTGAGCACTAAATTAAATATCATTTTTATTCATAGGATCAATTATTCATATTTACCCTGATGAATGAGATCAATGGTGTAGGATTAGAGTTGAAAATTCAAAGCCCCAACCCTAAGTTAAAGTTTAAGTACCTTCCAAAGATCAATAATATGCATTTGCTCAAGCCAGATTGATCTAACTATGCATATTGAGTTAAAACTTCAACAAATCCCTAAGACAAGTGAGAACATGACAAGTGGCACAATCTCAACTAAAGAACATTCAATAACCAATGGCATTTGAGATTACAAAACAAGATTCAATAGAGTGCATTTGTTCAGTCAAAGAGAATCGAACAGTGCATAAAAGATATTAAAAATTCAAGTTGAATTTAGATATGACATGGGGCATAGCCGTAGGGCATAAATTAAATCTTGAGCATCTTTCAAAGATCGATAGTCCATATATGAGTGTACATATTCTGATCAATGATCCATGGAGCAAGAGGTACAATTAAAAATATCAAGATCAATATCGCACGATTGATCCATACAGTCAAGATCAATAGTGTGAGATCAACATTGACATCTCAGAAAAGTTTAGAGTGAATTTAGAAGTGACAAGTGTCATAACCATGAGCAGTGTATCAAAAAACCAATAGCATTCAATTTCTCAGATCAAGATCAACGGTCTATATTAATCTATGCAAGGATGATCCAATGGTGCAATATCAATATAGAATTTTCAAAAGGAAATGATCAATTTTTAAATATTAATAATTAAAATGCCATAAGGATTCCATGGTAATGCCACATCAGATCCATGTAAGTATAATATGCCAAGTGGAAAATCTTGTAGACCTAAGAAATGCAAGGACACAATATAATTAAGATATAAGTAATGAATCTCATGCAAGTTCATATAGCTTATACCATTACAACACTGTAATGACCTTCAAAAATTCCTAAGCACATATAAAAGCCCTGGTTTGGCCTTGGATTCACCATAATCAAGCTAGAGAAGTTGAATTATCGTCTGTGTAAGGGTAATTTGATTCAGAATTGAACTATAGACCAATAATGAGAAATTTGAACAAATCCATATCCAATTATAGAGCTCAAGGAGTAGAATAAATTATTTGATCAATATCTTGATTGAAAATCAAATATCTAATTTCAAAACAATTAGCCTGGCTCATCTAAACATAGTCATGAGATTGCTTGTGGTCAAGATCAAGGGTTTGAGCACCTAGTCTAAGAACTTGAAAAACCTCCTTGAGGATGAAAAATAGATGCAAGATAGAATAAAACACCTACTTGGAGCCATGATCACTGATCCTGCCACACATAGTTCCCTGGGCCTCATCCCTGATGAAGAGTAAAAGCCACAGAAAGACTAGAATGAGAAATAGGAAGATCATGGACATGGTCCTAAAATTAGAAGAAAATATTACTGAAGCTAGGAACATCAAAGATGCTTTTTGAAGAAATGATAGATATCTTAGAATCTTGGCAGACCAAGAGGATGAACTCTTCATGGAACATGTTGTTAATTTAAAGTTAATTGATGAACAACATTTGAGAGAAATAAAAATCTTATAGCAATAATAAGGAACTTCTACAAAACAAGGGTCCCAAATATTAGTCAAATTAAGAATATTTTTCTTGTAGCTAAGCATTGTATATTTTAAAAATGGAATATTCTTTTTGTAATGGCATGTGCAACTTGTAGAACATATTATCTATAGATCAGTCCATTAGGGAAAGTCTAGTGTATTCTAGAACATTTTTAAAAAGGACAATTGTTCTAAGACTTGTACTTTTATAAATTGAGCCAAAATTACTATTTAAACTTGGAGCAACCAATACAAGTAAGGAATTCTATAAAGTTTGTCCAATATTTGTTTGTGTGTTTTCTATCATGGCTTCTCTCTCACTTATTTGATTTATTTTTTAGATTTGAATTAGTCATATGAATTCTTGATGTGCACCTTTGAATGTAGAGTTTTTAACTTATGCTAATGCTAGGTTAATTGAAAGTTCTTAATTTCATTTCATTTTCTTTACTCTTCTTGCATTTGGGATAATGTTATTTACCTACAGAAGTAAATATTTAAAGTGAATCTGGTTTTTATTTGCGTTATTTCACACTATCTTTAGATGTTTTCTTGATGTGTGATAGGATTTGAGTTTATGTTACTTCATGTCATACATTGGTTAAGTGCATGTCTAGATGAAATTTGAACTTTGTCATGATGTTTGGAATGAAGATCAACAACATGTTTTTTCTCTATCCTACCTTTCTTATTGTTCCTTTTTTAATCAATTCGCTCTAGTTTGATTGTCATTATAAATATCCATCTTAGATTAGATTTTGATCATAATTCACTATTCTTAGAACATAATACTTCATATTTTACATAGATTAGCTTTTTGGCTAGGGTGGCTCCCAACCACCAAATTAATATAAATTTGTGAAATATATCACTTGTTTTGCCTCTATTCTATCAACAAATATTAGGATTATCACAACCTACAACTCATGCATTGAATTATCAGGAATTCAAAAATGAGAAGTGTTTCTTAAACACTCTAGGCACCTGTGATACATATTGAGGCATCATCAAGAAGGTATGTGGTTTTTTGTAGTTTCAAAGAGGAAACTAGATGTCCTGCCTATGATGCACTTCAACAAAGGCAATTAGATGGAGGTCTAAAACTTAACACTAATAAAAACATGGTTAAAAAAATATTATAAAATCTATCAAATCTGATAAAAAGTGTGAGACTAAGGTAGGTGTGTGTGTGTGTGTGTGTGTGTGTGTGTGTGTGTGTGTGTGTGTGTGTGTGTGTGTGTGTGTGTGTGTGTGTGTGTGTGTGTGTGTGTGTGTGTGTGTGTGTGTGTGTGTGTGTGCGTGTGTGTGTGTGTGTGTGTGTGTGTGTGTGTGTGCGGGCGCGCGCGCGTGTGCGGGCGCGCGCGTGCGTGTGTGTGTGAAATGGCCTAAAATGTTTTATCTAAGAAAAAAATTATCCATAAGTGATATACATATGGTCTCTAAATAAATGACATCATAAACATAGACACATGGCCACTCTATGGATTTATAGAATTCATAGATATCATGAAGTACAAATAATGTAAAATGGCCCCTTCGACATGTTGAATTTGGTGTTGTTTTCATGCTTGATTAAAATGATTTCTCATAGCTAAACTAGATCTCTACTTCCAATTCTCATTTAATTTTGATGACATTTCAAAATTTGTAATAGTTATCTCATGGTATTTTTGCTTTAATCATCTCTTATTTCCCTCGAGTAAGAAAATCAATCAATGAAAGTATTAAATAAATAGTCATAAATCATTGGTGAGAACTAGAGAAAAATCTACAAAAATTAATTCAACACTGAATACACATGGCACATGCATGATTTTCTAGTTAAGAATGATAGTATCAAAATTTATATGTGACAATCCTCTCAAGTTTTAGGTCAACTTGATGGGGACACATATCTTTCATCATAAAAAATAATAAACATGTGATCCTAATTATAAATAAAATAAGAAATATATGTTGTCACTAAATAAATCACATCACAAATGGAGATATGTGGCTACTCTATGGGGTCGCATATTTCTAATATTTCTTTTAGTCTAAATAATGTAAAGTAACCCAATCTATGGGTTGAGGAATATATATTATGATAAACTTGTAGGCAAGTATAAAATTTGGTGATTATAGTGTGAAAATTCAACTGAGTTCATCCAAACATTTACAAATACCTTTAATTCTCTCAAAATGGATCACTAGTATTAAATTTCACATGTGTTTCCTTGACAATTCTAATCTCCAAATTGTAACTTTTTACATCATATGCCTTTGAAAATCCATGAATTAATATAAAAGTGTTTCTTTTATTAGTTATCTATTAAAACATTCATTATATTTTATATTTTTGCTATTTATATGCCCTTTATCTTGAGTGGAGGTTCCTAGTTTGCCCCTGTCACCCTCATTAATGAAAGTGATTAATTATGATGAGATAATCATGTAAGACAATATTAACTATTGTGCTACCAAGTGTAAATTTTATATCAATATAGTATATTTCATAAATCCCTAAGCTATTTTTGAGATCTCCATGATTGTCATTTGGCTACATCAAAGTCAATAAAATTAAAAACATCCTTTATACTTTACGTTTCAAATCAAAAACTCGATATGAAAGATCTAACTATCATGCAATACCCTAGATATTCACTTATGAAAAATTACATTGAACTCTCTACTAGATCAAAGACTTACTAATTACTCCTTCTAATAATGTCATCCAACTCCCCATTCCTCCTATTATATATACATATGGTCCAATTTGGTTAATAGATGCATTGTTCTTTAGAATTCACCCAGCGAATTTCATTTTTTATATCTTTTGATTAATTTATGTTTATAATATTTAATCCTCTAAACTTATATTGCAATTAAAAAAGTGCCCTATAATTCACCAAGTATGAACTTCTTATTCCCTAGAAAATATTAAATTGATGCCTAGAATTGAATAGGAAAACACATGGGCCAGCCTCTTAATCATCAACATACCATTGAGATTTAGGTAGGCCATCCTAAAACTATTAATCATTTGGTTAAATAACATGACATGACACATACATTTTCCAAGGAATTCAACTTTGTTTTCCTTGGTCATTTCTCAAGTAGTCAACATACATAATGTTGGCCATGGCTAATGAACAAGTATATGGCCCTAGAGGAATTGATTTCCATCGATGATGCCACCAATATTATTCTTTCAATGAGGACAAAGGCACAATAAGGTGAATTTTAATGTACATGAATATGTGAATTGATTATGTAACTCCATGTGTGTGTGTGTGTGTGTGTGTGTGTGTGTGTGTGTGTGTGTGTGTGTGTGTGTGTGTGTGTGTGTGTGTGTGTGTGTGTGTGTGTGTGTGTGTGTGTGTGTGTGTGTGAGAGAGAGAGAGAGAGAGAGAGAGAGAGAGAGAGAGAGAGAGAGAGAGAGAGAGAGAGAGAGAGAGAGAGAGAGAGAGACCTATGCATATTTCCACTTTCACATGTGGTGTGGCCACATGGAAGCTTCCTCTACACTAAATTTTTAATTAGTTTATGATCCTTAATCGAATTTCACATTCCTACCTATAATCAATGTAACCCAAGTAGCACCCTCATACTTGACACACAATCACATAATTAATAGAATCATTGAATAGATTTAATAACTAGATAGACACATTATTTATTAAAATCCACTAAGATATAAAACAAGCTAAAATGAACCTTAGGCTTACAAAATATTGCATCACATTTCAATATTCACCCAAAAAATATTCACAAATTTCTATAAAATTTTCATTTCATGGCCTTGTTTCAACATGACTTTACCGAGTTGTTTATTTTTGGATGCTATTCATTTAATCTTTAACATAAAAATTGTTTGATTTTGGTCTTATTGAATTTATCACAAAACCATATCATTTCTTATGAATATTGATTTTCTTTTCTTTTTTTGGTTGTCTTTATCTGCATACTATGTTTTATTCTATTCTAGTATGTTGTTTTTATGTATGGAATTTTTTCAAAAAAAGAAGTTTGGGTTTGATTGTGTTGACCATGCGAGTTTAATTAACAAGCACAAATGATGGATGTGCCTTCCCAATCATAAAATGATAAAATATTTTGAATAGTATCGATTCAAAAGTCTATAAATAAGTGAAATGACAAATACATTTCAAAAAGAGTGTTTAGTTGAATTAGTTGGGTTAGGGCAGTTGACACGTCTGAGGGCAATAGGTTGTAAGGTTCAAATTAATCAACAACATGCAGGTTTCAACACATATTTTTTTAATCAATAATGATTGATGATAGGCATCTTATGCAACATTTGTGCATGTTGGTTAATCCCAAATCATTTGACCATATGTTGAGTATCCCTATTCTATAAGACAAATTTATATATGTGTTGGCACTTAAAATCACATCATTATGTATAGTAGGATTTGCCTACATCATCATTGGGTGGATCATGCCAAAGGGTTTCGTTGTTCATCCATTAAATTAGTTCATTGTCAGGCCTCAAAATGGTAAGAAGTATTTTTGTCCATATCTAATATAAGAACAAGAACATGAAGATGACCTTTGCTTATTTAGATGGGATCGCAAAATTATATTGAAGATGTAAACTTACATGTCAAAATTAATTGAATTGATGGTTGATGTATATATCCCTGCTCTTTCAAATATATAATACAATTAATTGAATGTTTCACTATACTCTTTACTCGACATTGCCATCATTTATTATACATACTCATCTCTACACATCTCATCACAAAACTACAATTTAATTAAACATCATGATCTATGTACAATACAATAAATATAATACTTAATTAATATATATATCGCATGTTTATTTGCTTTTATCATAATATGGCTTTAACTGGCAGCTCGCAAGGGAGTTACACTCGATTGGATCTCTGCTTCCAAGACAGGGCTTTTATGATTATAGATTAACAATAAGCGCTTCTTATACATACAGACCATAATAATCAAGCATATTAGCATTACCGCTCCGCCACAAGCAACCGCCGCTCTAACGAAATCTCTTTTCTTCCGAGAACAAGAAGGAAGGCGCAACAAGCCACCGCCGCATAATTTCTGATTGCCACCAAAACTTGTATTGAAAGCCAAATTATTGAAAGTATCAGGAACCGGACCAGACAACTTATTACCTGACACGTTGAACTCATTTAACCTCATACCTCCTAATTCCGGAGGGATTCGCCCTTCAAGCTCATTGTTTGACAGATCAACAATCACCAGACTTGACAAGGAGCTCAATGTTTCAGGAATTGTACCCCTCAGACGGTTGTTCGCCAGATTGAGCTGGCTTAGGCGTTGAAATGACATCATCTGCTTCGGAATCTCTCCAGATAAAAGGTTATGGTCGAGCTGCAGATTGTCCAGAGCCGACAAATTCATAAGCTCAGGCGGGATAGGGCCGGACAAATTATTATTACCTGCAGTGAAAACCTGAAGATTTCTAAGTCTCCCGATTTCTCTAGGGATGCTTCCGCTAAAATGGTTGCTACCAATCTCTAGTCTGGACAGATTTTTTGCTCCACCAATTGAAGGAGGAATGCTGCCTTCCAACTCATTGTTGTGAAGGAACAACTCTCTAATTGCAGTAGAACCCCAGAGACCGTCTGGAACCTCACCGCTCAGCCGGTTGTCGTTTAGCAGTGCGTACTGCAGACTGTTGCAGTCTTGAAAAGATGGAGGCAAACTTCCGTTGAATTTGTTTGAAGACACAGACAACCCATAAAACATTCTACGGCTACAAAGATTCTTCGGCAGAGGGCCTTCGAAATTATTTCCTGCAATATCAATAAGAACTATATTGGAATGCGTACCCAGATTTTGTGGCAGTAACCCGGTGAGGTTGTTATTGAAGAGCTTTAAAAATGACAGGTATCGAAGCTGGTCTAGGCGCTCAGGAATGGAACCCCTAAGCTGATTATCAGAGAGTTGCAGCGATTCCAGATATGTCAGGTTGGCCATTCCATCTGGTATTTCGCCGCTGAGCTGATTGAAGGAAAGATCCAAATCGGATAGGCTTCTCAGCTCATCAATATTTGATGGAATTTGTCCTGTCAGATTGTTGTTCCACAGGAACAATTCCGTCATCTTCGACAAAGCCATCAAATTAGAAGGAATATCGCCGGAGAGGTGATTGTTTGACATATCCAACGTCCCCAACTGCGTGAAATTGCCGAAAAAATTAGGAATTTGTCCGATGAGGGTGCAATTATAGAGCCATAACTGCTGCAGCCGCTTCAAATTCCGGAGCTCTGCCGGTATGGTAGCAGGATAAAGAGGATTGTCGCCAATGGTGAAGTTGATCAAAGTCGTTAAGTTGCCGAGAAAGGAAGGGATCGTGCCGCTCAGAATATTGCCATGGAAGAAGAGTGCTTCAATCTTCGGGAGCAGTCCAAAAGCAGGAGGAATGGGGCCAGAAAGCATGTTGCCAGCTAGGTTTAACAATTTCAATTCACTCAGCTGATGGATGCCATTTGGTAGGCTTCCGATGAACAAGTTGTGGGATAAATCCAGGCTCTGCAGACTCTTACACTCCAAAAGAGCTTTGGGGAAAGGACCTCCGAAATGATTGCCTTGGATTATGAAGGATGTTAGACTTGGAAGGGCGCATATTGCAGAGGTCAAGTTTCCTGATATGGAAACGTAGGTGAGATTTATTTTGGTGACTAGTCCAGAAGCAGAGTCACAGTATATTCCGTTCCAGGAGCATGCATTGTGATGGGAAGCATTCCAGTTGTGAAGTGCTCGTTGGGTGTCAATCCAGTCTCTCTCCTTTATTTGCAACAGAATTTGTCCCTCTTCAGAGATTGCAGAGGACTGTTGTTGCATAAAGAGGAAGACGAATGCCCAGATGCATTGCTTACTGGACTTGGCCATTCGCAACTGCAACGACTCACTGGTGGGGTGACGATTGAAGTACATTTAAGCTCTTAAAATAGAATCAAATTTGAAGACGAGACGCATGCATGTGCGAGAGGGATGCCATTGAAGTCATAATGGTTGGCTGGAATGATTTAAGTGGCAAGTATTTTGTTGACCGGACCAGTGAGAAAGGAAACAAGCATCTCCTCTAATTGTGGGCGCTATTCCAGGGTTTTTAATTACTTTGAAATCTAGTGTCTGTACTCGTCGTCCTCTTCCCCACGGCGCGGGTAGAATTTCCTCCACTCGGATGACTGAATTATTAGGAGACTTTGACTTCAATGTTGCTACGTGTTTAATGCTTTTTTGGTGTTCTACGTAGATTTTAGTAGTATAATGAGATTTAAGGTAAAGATAGTAATACGTGAGCTATGAGATGGTATATGAGATAAAAATATATAATACATAATGTAAATTTTAATAATTTGGAGAGCTTTCAGCGAGACGTATAAAAACGGAAACCCTAAAATATGATTGTGAATCTTGTAGTAGTTGTGGCTTATAGTGGTCTCTAGCTTCAACTTTTGTTCTCCCTCTTCCCTGACCTACGCAAGTTGGTATGGTGCCAAGATTTTTGACAGCCATCGGTACGATGAAATAATATTCTAGTTTCCTTGTTTCCTACAAAGATATCTCCTCTACCAAAGGCTCCACCCTCAAAGTTTTCAAGTTTGTACATTCTAGAAAAAATAGATGAGATGTCTATTTTTTTTGAAATAATTGAGTTAATTTCAACATTCAAAATGATATATTCATTTTGAATGTTGAAATTAATTCAATTATTTCAAGAAGAGAGATGAAATATATCATTTTGAATGTGGATATTAATTCAATTAATTTAGGAAGAGAGATGAAATATATCATTTTGAATGTTGAAATTAATTCAATTATTTCAAGAAGAGAGATCTCTATCACTAATATTTTATCTAATTTTTCTACAATGTTCGAACTTGAAAATTTTGAGAGTGGAGACGTTGCTAGAGAAGACATCTTTGCTAGAGGAGTCATTTTTAGAGGAGACATAGTATGTGTGTGTGTGTGTATGTGTGTGTATATATATATATATATATATATATATATATATATATATATATATGCATGCATGCATGTATAAAATAAAAATAATATTAATTATAATATAGGTAAATCAATGTTGAAGCATCCCTTTCTCTGTACATAGTTAGATTTAAACATGCATGCCCAAGTAAAAATTGAAGCATGATCAACACTAAACTACATAGTACTATAACTAGACCAAGATTGAGATAGAATGGCCACTAAGGCAATGCTTATAAGCCAAAAAATATATACAGAAAAACATACGCTACCATAGACCAAACTAAAACCAAGGAACTATTACTCTAAAATTTCAGTGCAGCCCACTAAATTATTTTGTGCCACTTTCTTGCCAACTAATTTTTTTGATACCCCTCCTAGATTTTTTAATTTTACCAATAGAGTATATGCATAACCTCCTCAAGCCTATAAAGCATCCACCTGAGCTGGAAGAGGAATCAAAGGAACATTCAGAACCTCCAAATTGAGTTGAGGAACTTGATATGTCACATAACCCTTAAATAGGCACATAGAATGCACCAAAACTATGATTGCATCAGAATTTCAAACCTCCTTTCAAGTTCCCCCAAAAATCTATAGTCTACCCAACCCATAGAATCAGTTGATCCCTGAAAAAGAATAGTCAAATTAGCCATGTAACAGCCCTCAACTACCTTCTCCATTCCAATATGGTGCTTCAAATAGATGAAGTACCTGGCAATTACAATCATCATTTCTTTAATCGATTTTATCACAAACAAATTATTAAAAAATGCAGCCACCACCTCTATATTGATGTGAGCCTTTCCAAATAGATGCAAATATTCCTACACCAACACCCTTTCCATTGCATTCTGCATCGACATAGAGCTAATGCAAAAATCTTTTGGAGTCAGGTTAGGAAGATAGATGTATAAAAAGGCATTTATTGAGACCTTCCTCTAAATTATAGTAAAGGCAACAAAGTTTACACCATTCTTAAACTCAATGCCTAAGCATACGGACCAATGTCCACATAGAGGAAAGATAAATAACCCCCACGACACATGCCAGTTACGTTTGTAGTCATTAGTCTAGATTTAACACGGTATTTCCATCATGATTCATAAAAAGCCCCAATCATTCGTTCCTCTCTGAAAGAATATCAATAATGGCATGGTCTGGTTGATAAGTGCCAAAATTGGCCAAATAATCAGCCACCATGTTTATTTTCCTAGAAATGTGGCATATATGCTTAACTTCCATCTTAGCCAACCAAAATAAAAAAATAAATAAAAGAAAATTTAACCTCCAAGATTTAGCACTTCCTTTGATTATGGCTTGGATGATAATTTGGGAATCTTCCTCCACTATGATTTTTTTAAAGCCACTATCGACTACCATATTAATACCAAAAATTAATGCCTAAACTTAAGTGATGTTACAAGACCCATCAGAAAGATGAAAAGAACTTTCCTTGATGAATTTACCATATTCATCCCATAACACACACCCTGCTCTCGATAGGACCGAATTGCCTTTAGAGGCACCATCAAAATTCAATTTGCAAAACTCAGGTGGTGGTACTATAATATTAATATTAATACATTATAATTAATATTATTTATCACACACACACACACACACACACACACACAAATATCTTAATTTAATAATATGTTATATAATAGTATAATATTTATAACATAAAAATATTATATAATATCTAATATTTTATTTTGATTGATCTAAGGGTTGACAAAGCCCCTCCCTGTATACAAAAAATTAGAACAAGATTTTCATAGTCTAACATATCAATAGGATACATGATAGGTATATAACCAAAAAGTTAGATTAAAAAAAGTCTTAGCAGAACAATAATAGAGAATAACTAAACTAAGATAGCATTTAAATTATAATGCCTATCAATATTGATGAAACTAGAGATAAGACAAACCAACAATATCAAGAAAAAGAGCCATAATAATGTACATCACCAAAACATAGTACCATAATGAGTCAAAAGTTTTGATCAATTCAAGCATTGTATCCCCTTGCTCATTCACACCCATAACAGTAATATGTCACCCATCATTCTATCTGAGGATACATTCAGAGGCCTGCTAGTCTCTAGCATCTTCACTCCCATTGAAGAATAAATACCAGTAGATCCAAGCTAAGATATCCCACCAAATGGAGAGTGAGTTTAAATAGACTCTAGTGGATCTGGAAAATCCTCTAAAACCACCCTAGGTGAAGCCAATGAAACCTAACTCAGGGATTGGATTCTACCACAATATATACCATGAGCTAGATACCGATGAGCCATCACTCAAGCCACCATCTCTAGAATGGGATCCAATGTCTCCTTTAGAGGGAGTTACAAGAGGAAGCAACCAGAAAGGGAGGGATTTTTAAAGGCAGACAACAATTCCTTCCTATAAGGCAATAATGAGATAAATTTCACCTCTAAATCCCTGAACAAAGAGACAAGAATGAAACCCACTTTGTCATTTACATAGAAAGGAAAGTGCTCAAATGGACCATTATCAACTTTTGCTAGACCCTCATCGAAGCCTACCCAACATCTTGGTAAAACAAAAAAATCCACCAGCTCAAAAACATGAGTCTTATCTACTACTAGCACAAGCAAGTTGTTTGCAAAAATATATGAGATATCAAATTTTACCTTGCTTCTCAAACTATCATAGAGAAGAGATTTCAAAACTACCTCACACATAACCTTCATCACCTCCTCTAATGAAATCCATAACACTATTTAATATTTTTTAGGGAGACATGATCACCAAAATCCATTTCCTTAACCTTACCCTTACAAAATGTCATTGGAAACACCAAGCATTCAATAACTGCTTCCTCTATCTTAAGAAAAATGAGGCCACTAGGACAAGTGAGAGTATATAGCAACAAAAATTCCAAGAGCTCTAAGGAACAAGAAAAGAGATTAAATCTTTACTTCCAAACTACATATTAAGGCATATGATATTAATAGGTAATCAACACAATCCAAAATGAATCATTAATAACCTATAATCATTAAACTTCCACCCTAAAATTCCATGATATAAACCACCTCAAGCAAATGATTCTTGAATCAGAGGACAAAGTTAATTGATGTGGCACCATTAATGTCTTCCTAGGGGATGTGGTATTTGTCCATGCAACATGCCTCCTATTGTTATATGCCCATGTTGGTATGACATTCAACCATAGAGCTAGCTTCATTAAAGTAATGAGAGTGAACCCAAGAGTTTAAAGAACCTATAAGCAACCAAGTGGATTCTAGGATATTTTTAAAGTTATATGACTTGGTATACTTCTTTTGTAGAGAAAAAATCAGAATTTATGAGTCCCTTTTATTTTTAAATTCTTAATACCACATGAAAAAACCAAATCAAGACGAATTGTTATAACTCAAATTTTCACCCTTGAGAGGTTGATTCAATCCCTCTCAACTTGAGCCATGTAATGGGATTAGTCCCATGTTGTGGGTGACCTTCAAGTGGACCAAACCTCTAGATTTGTGGTTATCTCCCTAGTAAAACACCTACACTAATAACTATACTACTTGCTTGACTGAAAAAAGGGAAATATGAAAGCTAAAACTAAAAAATAAAATTAGAGGTGATGCACCAAACATGAGGTCATCAACTTGATAAGAATACACTATGAAATACTAAGTTACAATCTGATTATGCCCTTTCAAAATAGTCCCTATCACATTAATGCTTCAATATGAAGGCTATGAAGGTTGTAAAATCTTAAGATGACCAACCAAGAGGTGATAATAGTAGACTCTAATGACTTATTATCTCTCTAACTAATAAAACCATGTATAACTCTTCCTATGACCTATTAAAGAAGATAAGATTACATAGAGGCATGAATAAGAAGGACAAATGCAAGGAACACACTTACAATCACTAAGAATTCATCAAAATAACCCATTAAAGATCACTATTTGTAAAATGAAGATATAATATCCATCTTGAATTGATTCCAATAGGCAAATATAAGACTTAATTTTAGCAAGGCTTTGCCATAACCATTGTTTGGATCCTTTACAAAGCCAAACAAGGCTGCATATATAGGAAAATTTGAGAAGTAGAGAGATAAAATAAGTGTATAATATCATAAACAAGTTTCATCCCCCATGGACATAGTTTCAATGCAAGAACATCTGTAATAAAACAATCTTGAAGGTTCTCGTTAACATGTGTACACTTATGTAAGAGGTTACTTGGACAATTTTGAGTTATTGAATCTAATTCCTTCATTTTCAGACTACACCTTCACACCTAAAAATATAATTACAAAGTGTTTAACTCACATGATTGAGAATTTTCTATGCCACTCTTCTACAAATTTTGTAACTTCTTCTATCTTCAAAAGCATACAATTTTCACTAGCTCTCTTTGGGCTCAAATGCTTCAAATTTTGTTTCCAACTTCATGACTTCAATATTTATTCATGAATCACATATCCCTACCTTATAAAATTTGTATCAACACATTTTAGTGCCTTAAATTCTTTCTATCATTCCTTTTCACACCCAAGACTCTTACTGCCTTCATTTCCTTATAACCCTCAAAAAATACAAATAACCTTTTATAAAACATTCTATGAATGATCCTATAAAAATAATAATATATTTGAGTAAAACATATTCTATTCCTAATATTTACAAAGTTTCATGACCCGACCTTGAGTGAAAGCGTACTTACTCCACCTATTTCTCTCTATAATTCACCCCCAATTAAGTCTCTAGGCCTAGAAAATTCAGATTTGACTCCATTGACCTCTCACATAGGTGAAACCTCAATTAAATATTTTATTCAATTTAAATACCCCCTAAGCATACTTCATGTCAAATTTGAGGGTTTTTCACCTTGTACAAATGGGTGAACTAAGAAATGGTCAAAATCCTAGCCTAGGTGCATGATCATACTCAAGAGGAAACTAGAGTGATTTATCAATAAAATTATGGATTTAAAATATTTATTATGTTTCTTTAGTGTTATAAAAATCATAATATAAATTAATACATTTGAGGAAATCTCTCATTTTGTACTCCATAGGCCTATAGTTAAGATTCTTGGCTAGCAAAGTAGTGCAGTCACCATTTGAGGCCCAAATTATTGACTTAAAGAGTGAATAAAATACCTTAAGAGACATATATATGTTTATATATGTTATATGACATATTTTTTTTATTTTTTTTCTTCTTTACTTGATTTGGAGGATTACCAACACCTTGCACAATCACAAATATGCTTGTAAATAAGCATTTCAAGCTTATTTCATACTTTTTGTCCTTCACACATGCCACAAAATTATTATATATATGTTGAATAGACCTAAATAGGTCAGTAAAATGTTTCTATGTCCATTAACATGCATATTAGATCATTTGGAAAGGTTTCATTATCTCTCGGAATGATTATCCTTTGACAAGCATTGTCACACTACCCTTATGAAACATACATGTAAGATCACTTTTGGGGTCAAATGCATCTATTTTTGGACCTAATAAGGTATAATAAACCTTAAAACACCCTCTTAAATAGTCTAAATCTGTCCAAGAGATGCAACACCATGTTTTGAGACCAAAACCTTACAAAAACACAATATTAAATGCATCTGTACAGGTGCAAGTACAAATAAGTCTCATAGTAAGGATCTTCCTAGAGTGAAGAATGATCATCAAGTGTTTTTAATGTAAATTAAATTAATTATGAGGCATATATTTCACTTTATTTCTTCATCAGTCTCCTTGAAGGGTTTTAGGAAGGTTTATATAGGACTGAGTTCTTAATGGTAGTTCATAAAGGTTAGGGCCTTAATCTATGAACTAATACCACTATATTTGATTTTAAAAGGATCCCCAACTATTATTATGAGTTAATTGTCCTATTAAAATCATTTTTATAGTTATAGGCTTAGTAAAGTGCTTCTTGGGTTCCTTCATAAGACAAAAAACATAGTTTAGAGATACCTCTTGTCTTAGGGATTGTTAATACATGTGTTTTATTGAATGAGTGAAAAAATGAAAAATATTGGAATTATTATACCTCCTTCATCACCTCTCAATTTTTTTTTTCACCATGCACTTCTTCTAACAAGTTATGAGCTTCACAACCTGGCCTCTCAAGCTAGTTGGTTGTGTGACAACTGAGAGCAAGGTTTTGGGCCTCAAAGGACTTGAAAATGCATGTTTTTGGTTTTATAAATTTAAATTATATTTGTATCATCACTATAAATAATTTAAAATTCTTATTTTTCCATTTTAAGGTTACATCCTAACAAAAACTTGCTCTTTTGCCTATAGTACACCTACTGAGGGGTTTAGGTTTGTTGGTGATTTTTAACCCTCAGTCCTTTGTTTTTGGTATTTTCATCTTTAACTATTGAACCTAATATTTTTTAATAATATTATTAATTATTTTATATGTCTATAAATATTATTTATACCTCTCATTCACCTCAAAATTATACTTCCTCAAGTTTGTCTTCAAATAAACCTATAGGTCATGGCTGCGACCTGGGAATGGATCATCATCATTGATTTTTAAAACTTTGGAGGTCTAATAAAATTATTAGAGGGTTAAATTTATGATATTTATAGTCTTTTTATAAAATCCATTTACCTTACTAACATTCACAATCCTCTCTTTTGTTTTCATACACATGCATGTTTGAGCATTTAGGCCTATGAGGCCTCAATAGCCCTCTTGTTCTCTTTGATGGTATCAATCATATTATGATGTATTTTTTCATTGTATACGGGTGTTAATGAAAAATTTATTATTCAATACTTTTATCAAATCATTACTATATTTGACAACTTCACACACTCCTCTTCATACTAGATTTTGGCTTTTGGTTAAGGATGCAGACCTACAGGTCTACAAACTTATAGATTTGTAGACCTGTAGGTCTGTATTCCTCTTAATTTAGGTCAATTTAAACATGAAATAAATATAAATATGTATTTAAACACACCATATACTCTCATTTACCTATTGGTTAAGATGAACTCATTATCAACAACTTAAACTTACAAGTTTCTACCTTCAAATAGTCAAGCCTCTAGGTGATGTTTTGAGACTTTTGACCTTTGAGAATCATTAAAAAATGATGAATTATACAATATAATCCTATTTAACATGTTATTAATGTTTAAAAACATATAAATCTTCTCATTTATTCTTTTATTCTCTTGTGCATCCATCCTTTGTTCATTATAGCCTCATTTCTATCATACAGGCCTGAGGAGACCATTTGACTTGCAAACAACTTCAAACCCACTCTCATGTACTTTTTTGATGAAATTATATTAAATTTACCTAATGTAAATTATCTTAATTCATTTTAAGAGTTAAATTAACATTTAGATAACATTCTTAAGCCATTATTTGATTCTCCATAGGATATCTATTTTATGTACACTTTGCTTACATGATTGTTACTCTTCATTGGAGACATATTATCTTGAATCATTCAAAATCCAACCTAAAGTGATAATTAATAGATGATATATGTCTTTATTAGGTTATTAATATTAATGAGGCATTGATTGAGACTATCTAAATATCACTTAGAGTGAAGAAATCTTCAAAACTGATCAAACCTTGCTTGTTACTTATTAGCTAAGCTTGTAGTTCATTCACAATGAAGGTTTTGATTATTTTGAGGGTCACACTATTTCGACGGTCACACATGCCAAATAAGTAATGAATTTATTTTTAAATGTATATTAAATCTATATATTATCCTTTCTAATTATCCATTTTTTCAGTATCTCACTCATGCTTAGAAAATACTAGAAAATGTTGGCTATGAGGAATGAGGGAGCATTATGACCACCTAGAATTCTTAGCAGTTGTTAATAGAGGATGGGGAATAAATTTTATAACTAATGAAAATATTTTAATGGTATAAATACCCCAATAAACAACTAAAATAATTCTATATATATAACTCTTTCTCTCTTTCATGCTTGTACTAGCTCAAAATCAAAGTGCCTACTAAAGTTGTGAAGGAGAGAGATGAGAGAGATGAATAGGTTATTTCCATATTTGAGTTTCAAAACTCTTCATATGAATGTATTTAAATATTTATGTACTATTAGAATCTGTAGGAGTGTTTGGAAGTTATCTTCCCTCTACAACACATATGAACTTCTTGAAAACCACCCTTTCTTACTTGAGAATTATCATTATCTACATAAAAAATAACTAAAATAAATCAACAAGTGTTATATGATATCCATCACACACATATATAAATGGGATTATGTGTGAACCACTCCTTTCTTCTACAAACCTATAACCTTCTTACCATATTCTCTTCTTGCACATTAAAAATGATCAAAAAATCATGTCAAAGTGAGTTTCAACATTAGAGATGGATTTTTAATTAATTTAATTAAATTTTAAAAACCATGAGACACATTATATGAATCTATATTTGACTATGTGGCATGAAAAATATCTCTCAACCCTTGACCCTCTTTGAAACCCTTCAACCAAGACACACTATGACTAGACACGTATATTATTAGGAAGAAACTCACCTTAAAGTTGACAAAAATACCTTAAACAATGATAAAAATGATTTATGAAGGATTTTCAAGCTTTAAAACCAAGGTTAAGGCTTGACAAGACAAGTTTTTTTGTTAAACTAGTCTATGGTAGCCAAAATTTAGCTAACATCTTTAGTGACCTCCTGGGAATGCATGCTTTCTATCTATTTAGACTAGTGACTTAATATATTCATTGGGATATGTATTCATGAATTCAACCTAAAATGGATCAAACTAAATATTAGACTTGATAACAACCTTGAAACTAACTAAACTGGACAAACACAAGACAAGATACCACACCACACGTGTCATAAAACACTTGGAGGAAAGAACAACACAAAGAAAACAAGACACACACCTATTCTTGAATCACTTAGGAAACATAAAAACCTACTATAATATGTAAAAATTTATAAAACTAACCTCAATATCATGATTTCAAGTTCATCTCATTTATTGGGATACTCAACTCCTCTCTATTGAGTCTTGCAATTTGAAAGGCATTATTTTATTTGCTATCAATGATAATATAAATTTCACTCCATGATGCATTAAACTTAGTGTGATTACCAGGGTTATCTCTAAAAACATCCCACTAAAAGATAATATCTCCTTATTTATATGTTCTTGAGGTATCTCTCTTGTCAAATTTTATTTTCACTTGTGCTTAATGACATTCCATTGTGTGCATAACATGGTTTCTTGCTTCATCCAAATCCATTAGTTATATCAACCTTATCTCCATAGGATCATTTTGTATTATATCAATCTAATGTTCCAAATCAAGAGATGGTAACTCAAGTGAAATGGCTAGCTTGGCTTCTCTCCCATATATAAGCATATAAGGTGAGTTACCAAAGGAAATCTTTAGGGTGATCCTATCATCTGATAGGGTTGTCTTCAATCTATTGTGTCAAATACTTTTATTATATTTTATTTTACTTTTTATAATTATAATCAAGTTATTATTAGTGGAATTATATAGCCCATTATTTTTGGGGTAGTGATTAGAATAAGTGCTTAGGTAGATACCAAATTAGAGATCCCATTCTATTGTTCTTACACCACTGATATCCATAACATTATCAAAAATTATTGTTGCAAGCACCTAAAACCTTATCACTAGGATTGCATAGAAGTTAAGAATTAAATTTTTATTAGCCTCATTGAGGGCCACTGATTCTACCCACCTTGTGAAATAGTCAGTATTTGTTAGAACCCATTTATTGCCTGCACTAGATTGAGTGTTGATTATTCCAATGAAGTCAAGTCCCCATTGCATGAATGTTTGTTCAACTTCAATATGATTAAGAGGAATGGATGGAATTATTTGTTTTCCTATAAATATTTCACACTTTTGACAAATTCTAACCAAATCATATGAATCCTTGAATAGGATAGGTCAATAGTAACCATCCCTCATTATTTTTGTAGCTATAGATTTAGGTGCAAAATGACCTATAGCTAGTCCATCAGGGAATTATTTTAGGATTATATCAACCTAATCTATTTCCACACATCTTATAAAAATTCCATTCAGATATTTCCTAAAAATAAACCCATCCAAAAGAACATAAGGTATTGATTTACATTTAAAGTATCTCTTCCTTATCTAATCTAGACCCATAAGGCACTCACTTGATAGAAGGAACCTCACCATTTTGTTTATCCAACTTGGAGAAGATAAATTTGTAGCTATACTAGGACCATCTTTAAATTCTAAAACCATCTCTTCTTATTTTAGGTTTTATGCTAGGTTTTTACAAAATCCTCTCCCTCTTACTATCTTAGTGGCCTTGATCTCGACATCATACTCCATCACTTTAATGATCCATCCAACTCTTCTATGATTCAAGTCTTTATTCAAGAGGATGTCTCTTATGCTTTAATGAGTTACCATGACATCTATTTTGTTTTTAGACACCATATGCTTGAATTTATTAAGACTTATTATAACTATCAATACTTGTTTGTCAACATATGTGTACCTCTCTTCATATCCTTTTATCCCTTGACTAAAAAAATCTATAAGATTTTAAATTCCATTATTCTTTTGAATTATCATAGAAGATATGGTGTCAATCTTGAAAAAATCATATAATAAAAATTCCTTAGAAAAATCAAGGCTGATTAGTGTAGGTACTTGAGAAATAGTGTGTTTGATGTCCTCAAAACTAGTCTTCCATTCCTTAATCCAAACAAATGCTTGATGATTTTTTAACATAGTTGTTATAGGTATAAAAATATTAGGAAATATAGGTTTCTAACGAAATTGATTTTCCCAAGAAAAATTTGTAAATCTTTCTTATATTTGAGCAATGACAAAGCTAGTATGTAACTCACCTTATTAGGGTCTATAGCAAGTCCATGTTTAAAAACAATATGGCCAAGCAGTTTATCCTCATGAACATAAAAAACACACTTATTATTTCACCTCTCAAATATTATTATTATTAGATGATTCAAGCGGTCACTAGCATCTTTAGAGAAAATGATTATGTCATGAAGGCATATTAGTACCATCTCATTAATAAAACCTTGGAAAGCTATATATATGGCTCTTTGAAATGTGGCACCTACATTGGACAACCCAAATGACATTTTTTTACAGGAATAATTGCCCAATTTAGTAGTGAAGGCTATCTTTAATTGATCTTATTCTTGTACCAACTCTTGGTTGTAACTTGAATAGCCATCCAAAAGTGATAAACATTGATAACCTAACACTACCTGAAATATTTGCTCCATTGAAGTTAGAGGATAGTGATCCCTCAATGACACCCTATTCAAAGTCTCTAAAATCATATATAACCTAATGCCACCACTCCTTTCTCATATACACTAAGTTGGCAACCCTTGAAGAGTGTTTGGTAGGAAACATAATTCTTGACTCTATCAACTTGGTGAGTTATTTTCTCACTAGGACCTCCACTTTAGGATTGATGTTCCTTTGCCTTTTTCTTATAGTCTTAGCATTGTTATCAATTTATATGGTGGGTTTAGCCAATAAGGGATCAAACCCATTTACGTCACTATACTCCTAAGCAAAGACATCATAAAATTATCTGCATAATTCACTAAATGTAGCCTTCTCTTTTGAAGTACATACTTTTCCAAGATTTAGGAGTTTATCTTTTAAGATATACACTTTATCATGATGTTCCTCTTTTATATACATTCTTACCTTATCTTTCTTTATTTTATCACTTTTGTTGAATATATTCTCAAGAGTAACCATCCCTTTAGGAAGCTTATTAGACCTTAATTGCACAATTTGGTCCCCATATTGGTGTTGTAACTTGGCCTATTTTTTGAAATAAAACTCAAAATATTGTTGGAGAAAACATTCCTTGGTTTTTCACTTTAAAACACTTTCAATTGACATCATTTTCAATATTGAAGGACTTACAACTACCATTATGTGTGGCTGAGTTTTCTGATTCTTGACATGATGGGGAATATAACATTGTGCTCCAACTAATGCCAACCTATCAACATGTTTATTCTCCTTCCTTGGGACTCTTTTAATGTTAAAATCCTCAAAATATTTAATAAGGTCCTATACTCTATGTTTTTAGGACTTCAACAATGTGTTCTTAGCCGCACTCTTACCTCTTACTTGGTGTATAGCTAGTTCACCATTTCCAATGGATTGTACTTTCTTCACTCCTTTATTTTTCCCCATTTAATCCCATGTATAATAAATTCATATTCAATTACATTTCAAGTATAACTATACTAAAATATAATGGTTGAATAATACATTTCATTTGATGGAGAAATAAGCATAATACCTGCACTTACTCCATTCTTACTTCTTGATCCATCAAAAAACATTTAAAAAACCATCACTATCATCATTAAGATTAGAGAGAGGGTATGTCTATAACTTATTCATGTAAATAATATACCCAAATATCTACATCTTCAACCCCTCTATATGGGTCAAAATCATGATTTTTTGCCCCCCATTCATCAAGGAAGATATCTAAAATGTCTACAAGAAGAAAAAATGGATCTTTGTCACTTGGGTGATCATCCTCATTAATTATAGTAAAATTATCATTAATAATATTTTGTTTATATGGCTCACTATGAAACCTTGAGATAGGTTGTGATCTTATGGTAAATTTAGTGTCATATCTTATCCTAAAATCCATGTAGGACCTATTTGATGACAAGTAACCACCAATATTTTTCATGAACTCCCTTGAAAAGTAAAGGTAAAAGTATGGTGGAAAGTTTTAAAAAACCACATCTTGAGCAATAGATAAATTAGGATAAACATGAAAATTTTAATTTAAACCCTTGATAACACCAACTATTTTAGTGGCTAGTTCATCTAATTGTAGCACACCTTTAGTATTAGGATCATATTTGAGGCCTAATTTATTTGATATCTGATTTGGAATGATTGATCTAATATCCTCATGGCTTATCATACAATTATTTACCAAACAATCACCAATGATCACTAAAACATAAAGGGGAGGAGGTTTGTTTACTTTACCTTATTATGAATCACTAGTCTTAGATGTAGTTGTGAACACAACATTACCTGTTCTTCCTACTCTTGATGATGATTTGAGATTATATAAATCCTCTTACAACATATCCTCTATACCATAAATATACAAAGTGTCAAATATAAGCATACTTACGTGAAGCTTTTTCATTTCATCTAATATGTTGAGAGAAGAAACACCACTCTTTGGTTGTCATCTAGGAGTTATGACATAACCTTGGGACTGATTGCTTTGATGTTAAAATGTACTTTTCTCATTCTAATTTAATTGAATTTATTGATATTTGGAAGTTAAATTAATCTATCTTATCCCTTTAGTCTTAGATAAAATTGTATCTAAACCCTTTCCACTCTCTTGTGCTTCTTTAACATCCCTCCTTTTAGACCTAGTATTAGCTGCAATATAACTATCCACAACCCTAATTGAGATGCTCACTTGATTCGCTACACAATAATCATCTTTTTAAAAATTTACAAGTGTATCACTTGACTGACCTTGCTCTCCAATAGCCATAACCTTATTTGAAGCTTCAACTTGTGTTAGAGAATGAAATTTTCTATCTTGTGTCACACTAGCTCGATAAAACCCTCCATCTTGATTGATAGATTGCTCTTGAGACTGATTCCATTGAGAAGATCATTCTTGATCTTACATTGGATTGTTTTGTGTTGATAACAAAGCTCTTGAAGTGGAGGATGCATTTGTGTTAAAACTTGTATATGGTCTAACATTAATGATATGGCCTTGTCCTTGAGCATTTCCTTTGAAAGGTGGCCTATTTGATTGATATGGATGATGATATTGGTTCCATTAAGAGGGCATATGAAACTGATTTTCTTACCTCTTCATTTCCATGATTTTTTTTGAAATATTATTAAGTCTCCCTTCCACATCATTTGGCTTGCTTACTTGACTAGGGGCAACCAAATCATGACTAGTTATGGTAATAATTGGAGTAAGAGTTGGGGTAGGGGACTTAATGTTAGGAAACAAAGGCATAGGTGGCCTTGGAGCAAGTTTTATATCTTGGATCAGATTGTTCTCATCCCTAATATAAATTTCAAATGCATTTAATAAGCTATTCCCACCTATATATTGAATCATAATTCCTATATCACTGTTCAAAGTCTTAAGGTAATATAAGAATTCATAGTTTGGAGTGGGTTTTATAAGAATTAGGATCCTATGCCACGTATTTTGGAACCCAGCACTGAAATCTTGCATGAATTATTGAGGGCCTCTCTTTATGGTGGTTAATTACTCGACCAAGGATAAATGATCACTTTTATCTTCAAATGTCTAACTCAATTGATCTCCAAATTCATCCCATGAGTCAATGGAATTAGGGGCTAAGGTTTATACTAATCCAAATCCTTGCCCTTAAAATCTATTTCCAACATCCTAATGGCTACATTTTCTTTTGTTATGTTATGGATGTTGCGAAAAAAATTCTATGTCCCTAATATGCTCAATGAGAATAAGAGTAGTTCTTCCACTAAAATAAGGGACACTCTTGAGGGTAGCCACTGGTATGCCGTCATATTGTTCAAGGTTTAATGAATAACCACCATTCAAATAAATAAAGGGTAGATTTTTAGCCATGCTATCATCCTTAGGAGAGTTTGGATAAAATGGGATATTGAACTTTCTTCTAGGTGACTTGGTATAAAAGAGAGTATAAGGAAACCTCTTTCATTCAATTGAATATAAAGGTAATTCAAAAAATTCAAATGGGATACCTTTAAATTTTAATATTTTAGTCACATTTTTCATGAAAAATGGTTGGGTATTGAGCAACCAAGAGTTTAGAACTTGTTGGAGTCACTAGATTTTGCATGAATAAATCTTATACAACTACACTTTTGTAAAGACCAGCATCAATCTTGGATAACCTCTTTCCACTTTTATCCCACTAGGCATGCCAAAACCATTATAGCTCAGATTTTGACTCTTGATAGGGTGATTCAAGACCTCTCAAATTGAGATATGCAATGGCATTAGTCTTAGGTTTTGGGTGACCTTCAAGTGGACCAAACCTCTAGATTTTGTGCTAGCTCCCAAGTAAAACACTTACACTAACAAATATAATACTTGCTTGACTTGGAAAAGGGAAAGATGGAAGATAAAACTAAAAAATAAACTTATAGGTGATGCAACAAAAATTAGGTCCTTAGCTTGCTAATAATGCACTATGAAATACTAAGTTACAATCTGATTATGCCATTTCAAAATAGTCCTTATCACACTAATGCTTCAATATGAAAGCTATGAAGGTTGAAAGAGCTTAGGATGATCAAAAAATATGTGATAATAATAGACACTAATGACTTATCAATTCTCTAACTAATAAAACCATGTATAACACTTCCTATGACCTATGAAAGAAGACAGGTTTACATAGATGCATGAAAAAGAACGACAAACGTAAGAAAACACACTTACTATTACTAAGAATTCATCAAAACAACCCTTTCAAGATCACTATGTGAAAAATAAAGACAAAATATCTATCTTGAACTGATTCCAATAGGAAAATACAATACTTAATTTTGGTAGGGCTTCACCATAATCAATGTGAGGATCTTTTGCAAAGCTAAACAAGGCTACATATATAGGAAAATGTGAGAAATAGAGAGAAAATATGCATAAAATATCATAGATAAGTGTCATCCACCATGGAGGTAGTTTTAGTGCAATAATATAAGTAATAAAATCCCTTAATGTTCTCATTAACATGTATACACTTTCTTGATGATGTCCTTCTTCAAGCTGGCATAAGAGGTTACTTGGGCAATTTTAAGTTATTAAATCTAGCTCCTTCCTTTCAATACTACACCTTCACACATGAAAATACAGTTAAAAAATGTTTAACTGACATATGCCATGATAGAGGAATTTCTATGCCACTCTTCTACAAAATTTGTAACTTCTTCTTTTGTCTTTAAATGCATATAATTTTCACTAGCTCTCTTTGGGATCAAATACTTCAAATTTTTTTTCCAACTTCATGACTACAATATGTATTAATTAATCACCTATCCATGCCTTAAAAAACTTGTATCAACATGTTTAATTGCCTTAAATTCTTTCTATAATGCCATTTCACACCCAAGACTCTTACTTGCCTTCATTTCCTTATAGCCCTCAAAACAAACAAAGATCATTGTGTAGAACACTATATAGATTATCCTATAAAACTAAGCATATTTTTGAGTACCCACTATGCTCTTCCTACTCTCTACAAATTTTCATGACTAGACCTTGAGTTAAAGTGTACTTAATCCAACTATTTCTCTCTCTAACAACCCCCAATTAGGTCTCTAATCCTAGAAAACTAAGATTTGGCTCTGTTTACCTCTAACACATGTCAAAACTCAAGTAAATATTGTACTCACATTCCATACCCATTAAACATTCTCCATGTAAAATTTGAGGGTTTATAACCTTGTACATATGGGTGAACCAAAAAATGTTCAAAACCATAGCCTAGGTGTATGTTCATGCTCAAGAGGCAACTAGGGTGATTTCTTAAGACAATGATAGGTTCAAATTTTGTATTATGGGTTTTTGGTCCCTACAACATCATAGGAAAACTCAATATATTGGATGAAATCTCTCATTTTGTACTTCACAGGCCTACAATTAAGATTCTTGGTTAGCAAAGTAGTGTAGGCACCCTTTTAGGCCCAAATTATTGACTTGAAGAGAGCATAAATTGCCTTAGGATACCTGTATATAGGACCTCTCCATTGTCTTGATAATAATTTTTACCTGATTTGGAGTCTTACCACCACCTTGCATAATCACAAATAGGCCTAAAATTAAGATTTTAAGGTTGATGTCCTACTGCTTCTCCTTCACACATGTGACCAAAGGTTCTATAGATGTTCAAGAGGCTTACAAAGTTCATTCCAATGTTTCTATGGTCACTCAAAGGCATATTGGATCATTGGGAAAGGTTTCAATGAGTATCTCTTGTAATGACTAGCCTTTCATAAGCATTGTCATGTTGTCCTTATGAAATAGACTTATAGGAGCACTTCCAGGGTTAAATTCATGGTTTTTTGGACTTGAATATGTAGAATACACCTTAATCCACCCTTTCCAATATTCTTTATCTAACTAGTAGATCCAACACCCAATTTTGAGGTGAAAACCTTATAAAAACACATCATTAAATGCATCTATATGGGCACAATTATAAACAAGTGTCATGGTAAGGATCTTAATAGAGTTAAGAATGATACTCAAGTGTTATTAATGTCAATTAAATGCATTAAGAGGAATATTTTTCACTTTCCTTTTCATCAAGCTCCTTGAAGGGTTTTAAGAGGGTTTATACATTCCTGAGTTCTTAATGATAGTTCATAAAGGTTAGGTCCTTAACATATGAACTAATCCCACTATATTTGAGTGGACAAGTGTACCCAAGTATTCCTATGGGATCATGGTCCCATATAAATCCCCCATAAATTTTTGAGCTTAGGAAAGTGCTTCTTGTGTTCCTTCACAAGGCAAAAAACATGGTTTAGAGATACCTCTTGTCATAAGGATTGTTCATATAGGTGTGGGTTTGAATGAGTAAACCAATTCTAAATATTTGAGGTAGTAAAAATCCTTCATCACCTCCCAAACTTTTTTTTCACCATGCACTGCTTTCAAGAAGTTTTGAGCTTCACAAGTTGACCTTTAGGGCTAGTTGGTTTTGTGAGGACTAAGAGCAGGTTTTAGGCCTCAAAGGCCATGAAAATGCATGTTTTTCATTTTAAAAATTTCAATCATATTTCTATCACACCTATAAATAATTTAAAATTATTTTTTTCCCTTTTTTCCATTATGACCAAAACTTGATCTCTTCTGCATGTAGTAGACCCACTAAGGGTTTTAGGCCTATCACTGACTTTTAACCCTAAGTCCTTTATTTTTGGTATTTTAATATTTCATTGTTGAAACTCAGATTTTGTAATAACATTATCAATTATTTAATTATTCTCTAAATATTCTTTATACCTCTCATTCACCTTACAAGTAGCCTTCCTCAAGTTTGTCTTCAAACAAACCTATAGGTCACTATTTGGGTCTCTTGGTTGCAATTTGGGAATGTTTCATCACCACTAATTTTTAGATATTTGGAGGTGTAATATAATGAGTATAGTTTTATATTTATTCTCTTTCTCATCTATATACAAAAACCATTTACCTTATTAACATTCACAAGTCTCTCTCATGTTTTCATACACATGCATGTTTAAGCATTTAGTCACATTAGGCCTCATTAGTCCTCTTGTTCTCTTTGATGGCATAAATCATATAATGAGATTTTTTTCAATTTTATATGGGTTTTAATAATATTTTTTATATTATTTCATACTTATATGAAAGCATTAATTTCTTTGGCAACTTCACACACTCCCCTTCATACTTTTTTTTGGCTTTTGGTTAAGAATGTGGACCTAGAGGTCTATAGACCTGTAGGTCTACATTCATCTTCATTTAGGTAAATTTAAAGATTAATTTGATATTATTATATATTTAGATGAACCATATACTATCATTTACCTATTGATCAAGTTGAACTCATTAGCCAACAACTCAGACTTGTAATTTTCTACTTTCAAACATTGAGGCATGTAAGTGATGTTCTAAGCTTTTTGAGATGTGGGCATCATTAGAACATACTTAATTATATAATATTATCCTATTTAACATGTTATTAAGGGTTAAAACCATATCCATCTTCTAATTTTTCCTTATAGTCTCTTGGATTTCCATCTGATGTTCATTATAGCCTCATGTCTCTCATAGAGGCATGAGGAGACCATTTGACTTACAAACAGGTTCAAACCCACTCTTATGTATCTTTATGATGAACCTAGTTAGAATATTCTTGATTTAAATTATATTTATGATTTTTAAGAGTTTACTTCCCATTGGGATAACATGCCTAAGCCATTATTGCCTTCTCCATAGGATTTCTATTCTATGTATAATTTGATTACATGACTGTTACTCTTCATTGGAGGAAAATTATCTTGAATCATTGCAAAGGACACCTAAAGTGATAGTTAAAATCTAAGAGATAACTTGAGGAGGTTATTAAGAGGAAAAAGGTATTGATTGATACTATCTAAAGATCACTTAGAGTGAATATATCCTTAAAACTGATCAAACCTTGTATGTGACTAATTATCTATGTTTATAGCTCATTCACAATGAATGTTTTGATTCTTATGAGGGTCACACATGCCAAATAAAAAATTAAAAAAAATTTAAAGGTATATTGAATCTATATATTATCCTTTTACAATTATCCATTTCATTCAATATCTCACTCATGCTCAGAAACTACTGAAAACCATTGCTTGTGAGGAATGATAAAGCATTTTGACCACATGGACTTCTTAGTGATTGTTCATAGAGGAGGGGGAATAAATATAAAAACTAATTCCAAGGATTTAAATGGTATAAAAAACCCCATAATCCACACAAATCATTCCATATAACTCTCTCTATCTCTTGCCTATACCATCTCAAAATTAAAGTGCCTTCTAGAGCTGCCAAGGGGAGAGATGGGAGAGATGAATACATTTTTACCCCATGTAATTTTAAAACCTCTTTAAATGCATGGACTTAAACCTATATATAATATATTAAGTTTTAGGAGTGTCTTGAATTGGTCTTCCCTTTACAACCTATAAGGACTTCTTGAAAACCACCCCTTTTCTTTGAGAATTGTCATTATATGCATATAAATTAACTAAAATAAATAAAAAAGTGTTCTCTAAGCTCCCTCACACCTATAAAAACATATTATTATGTGTCAACCACTCCCTTCTTCTTACCATATTACCTTCTTGGATGTTACAAATGATCAAACAAGCATGTCAAAGTAAGTTGCAACGTTAGATATTGATTTTGACTTCATTTAATTCACTTATATATACCATGAGACACATTAATTGACTTTGACTTAGACTACATGGCATGACAAAGATCTCTCAACCATTGACCCTCTTTGAACCCCTTTGACCATGCCACATTGTGACTAGACAAGTATAATATTAAAAAGATACTTACCTTAAACTTGTCAAAAATACCATAAACTATGCTAAATGTGCCTTATGAAGGAGTTTCAAGCTTGAAAACCAAGGTGAAGGCTTGACAAGACATGTTTTTTTTTAAACTAGTCTATGGTAGCCAAAATTTAGCTAACACCAACTATCAACATCTGTGACGCAACCTCATTATTTATTCCATCTACTAGTATAATGGATGTGGCTTGAATGAGAGAGCCACTATAGTAATTTATCATACATCCAACTTCGGAAGCCCCTAGATTACCCTAGGAGGCCCCATCAAAGTTTAATTTGAACCACCCCAACTACGAAGAAATCCAAGCAATCCCATCCCTATTTTTCTTGTTTGAATCCACTACTGATGACCATTTAATGAGATAATATCTAATATTATTTTATTATATATTATTATGTACACACATACATGTGTGTGTGTGTGCGTGCATACATATACATATGTGTGTGTTTACACACACACACACACACACACACACACATACGTATTTATGTATATGTCTATTTATATATACATATATACATAAATATACATATATGTATGTATATACACATATATAAATATATATACATATATAAACATATATTTACATACATATATACATAGACATATGTGTATAAGTGTATACACACATATATACTTACAATATAACATAACATAATACATTTTGTAATTATATAAAAATTTATAATATAATAAGATTAGATATTATATAATATTATTATATTTACATATTATATTATATTATTATATAATATATATATATATATATATATATATATATATATATATATATACACATTTTATATATAAATAAATAATATAACATAATAGATATTGTAATTATATATTAATATATTAATGTATTCATAATATAAGATTATATTACTTATGATAATAGTAGGTTATATTAATATAACATAATATATATTGTAATTATATG
>JARHVA010009133.1:242500-302500 GCA_037957365.1 Torreya grandis
ACAAAATTAAATTCTACAAGTAATATTTGTTATATGGAGATAATCTTTATAGTTTGTGTGTGTGTGTGTGTGTGTGTGTGTGTGTGTGAGAGAGAGAGAGAGAGAGAGAGAGAGAGAGAGAGAGAGAGAGAGAGAGAGAGAGAGAGAGAGAGAGAGAGAGAGAGGAGAGAGAGAGAGAGAGAGAGAGAGAGAGAGAGAGAGAGAGAGAGAGAGAGAGAGAGAGAGAGAATTCAATCATGTGAAATGGAAAGTGAAGTCCTTCTCTTTGGTTATATCATTTTATATTTCTATGTTTTAGTATACTTTTGTAAATGGAATGGAATGAATATATTTTGTTAATTTTTAACCTTATTTTGATTAGCATGCTTTGGTCTTCATTAAAAGGGGGGTTTGTTGTGGAAAATAAAGCATTGGTAGCTTAGCGTTGACACAACTTTTGTGTATTTTAGTGTAAGGAAAGGATGAATAAAGGTGAATGAGATGTAAGAAATAAATCTCCTTGTTATGATTAATACTATTGGATGAATATCTATCTTCCTCTCTTCCTTAAATTATGGAAATAATCTTCCCACTTGGACTAAATCCATTAAACATGTTTTTGTACTTAAAAAATATATTATTATTAGTATTACCAAATTATTAATAGATTTTTGTACTACATCTAGACTATTCTTAGTCAAGAATAAGAGAAAATAATGGACATAAATATTTTTATGTCTTGTGGATTGTTCTTGAGTTGTTGTAAAGTGAATCTAGCATAGAAACTTATTTTTATAGATACTTGGGATCTTGTGTGGTCTTCACAATGATATTACCCTTAAAACTCAGTAAAATGTTATATTTTAATAAAAATTAATGTGAAGGCATAAGTTATGGACTGGTGATAACAACTTAAGACAAGTTTTGTTTTACCCTCATCATTTTTATTAAGACTTGAATACTTTATAGGAGGACTTGACCAACTCAAAATCTCTAAGATGAAACAAAGCCCCATTGGTTCCTTCACCTATATAATCTTGTATTCCATCATCCATTATTATATACCTTCACTTTTCACTCCATGCATTTATTCTTTCTAGTTATTTTATGAAGACTAAGTGATATTTGAAACTAAACAATGAACCAAGGGGGTGGCAAGGTCTATTTCTAAACCTATCTCTTATTACAAATAAGTTATCTTCCTCAACTTAAGTTAGTATTAACATGTTTGGAATGATCAGTTGTGTTACCCCACTTCATGTGATCTCTCATACCAAAACCATCCTTGATTGGTGGTGTCGGTAGGTTCCATCAATGGCTCTCATTGGAAGCTAATCAAAATTGAGATAAATTGTTCGGTATTCTTTATATATGAATGTAGTAAAAAATATTATATTTTAATTTTAGGAATTGAGTAATTTGATACAAATTAGTCATAGGTTAACCCATCCTTAAATGTAATCTCTTGAGATATTTCTCCTTCTGTAGACCTTGAGTGACTCGATCATGTTGATGGCATCATACTTTAACAAATAGATAGTTTGTGTTGATAGGAAATCTTCAAAAGGATTGGAATATTTAGTCTAAGCTTTAATGACTATTCTCATGTATATATACATAATGGAATTGGTATTCATAATTTAATTGGGAATTCATTCTCTTAATCCCTTTTTACTATCTTAGTTTATTCTATAATATTAATTTCTAAGATTTCCTTCATTGACAAGTTAGTAAACTTCAAAGGATTATTATTATTCCTCTACGATTGAATGTTATAATGAGAAATAACTATTTTAGAAAAATAAAAATAATGTCATGATGTGTTTTTATAGTAATCCAATTTTAATATTTATTATGGACTATATTTTATCCAAATGTTGAGGTCTGTTCTATTTGAGACATGTGTGGCAAGAGTTAAACCATCTTAGAATATTTGGTATGCATATGGATGAAATAAAATATGCAATGTAACATATCCAATAAAAATGTTGGTGGTGTTTTGTGGCATGGTGAGGTGGTGTATTACATAAGCAAACCCATGAGGATTCTCTATAACTCAATGTGAGTGATACAACTGACTATGTTTGTGTTTCCTATAGGTGTCTCAGCTAGAGTCCTAAAAAATAGATTAGAATTTATTGTTTAACCTTGTTATCTAGCATAAAAAGTTGTATAAAGATTGATGTTGTAGCCAAATATTGTACCCTAGGAGAGGGTGTTCAAGCCTCTCCCATATTTGGATAACATGGGATTACCTCTAAGCATGTGGGTTGCTTGTAGCAGAGGTAAACCTCTAGGTTAAAGGGCTATCTCCCTTTATATATCTCTTAATCTCACACACTACACTAGAATAGTCACATGAGGGATGAAAATGGAATAAGGTAATAGAAATTAAACTTATACTAATGAGGTGATACACAAAAATATTAGTCCATAAACACACTTGCATATGAACTAAGAATGAAGACTACAAAAACAAACTTCAACTCTAGGAGAAGAGAGAGAAGAAGATACATGTACAAGTCCATGTGTCAAGTTATGTAAATATTTACAATGTGAGATAATGAGGCGGATAATTGACCATGAAGTGGTCTTAGACAAGTTTCCATCATAAGTATGACATCTTCCTTCAATTTGGTGTAGAGACTTTTCATGTCTCTCTTGAAACTACACTTCTCAATGTATATTCCACTTGATAATAAAGAATGGTTATATAAGTTATTAACACAAACATCTAAAATGAAGATGTGAAAGTGTGATTGATGCAAGTCATCAAATACCTTCAACTAATAGCCTCCTCCTTAACACTTTTTATTCACTTCTTGTGACTACTCACAAGCCTTTCTATATTTGTCCTCACAATTGTCATCAGAATACCTATAGTTTCTAAATTAAATTTTTGGAAGATGTATTACACACATTTATAATATATTTTTGTCATTTTATCAATCATATATACCTCCAAATGCTTAGTATCTCACTTCTCACTCTTAAACTTGGACAATCACCCTACCTTCTCACTATCTCATTTTGAATACCTAAATTAAAAAGGTTATTAGGAGAGTTTTTATGATAAAATAAAATGAAAATGGAATATGATGAGTTATAAAACATTCCTAAATACCTTATGTAATGATTTTCATTCAAAAATCCCCCTATACACTTGTATAACTAGTCAGATCCTATACGAAATAGAGAAATAAATATGTTCGTGCAAGAGATAATACAAACCAAGTGGGTAGTGAGGAGACTAGAAGAGTGATAGACCTATTTCAAACATTTTTGAGGCCAAATAATCCCTTTTTAATGCATATTCCTTCATTTTTATCCATCAAGTCTAAACTAAGGTTTTGAGAGGGTTTTTGGTGGTTTGGACTATTAACAATGATTCATAAAAGTCAGACATCTAACTCTCAAAAAAATTCCATTTAAAAAATTTAGGTACCCATTTAAAATATTCCCAAATCCTTTGGGCACCATGTATAGTTTTCATACTGATATGAGCAGATGAAAGTGATCTTTGAGCTCCTTTTGTGCATTCTTAGTAGGTCTAACATAGGTTTAGGCCAAAATGACCAATTTTGTTATTTTATCTATAGCTCAATAGCTCATGTTGGCATTATATTATCAATTTAAGTCCAATTTTCTTTTGAGAGTTTATGTTATCATCTAAAACAAGGTAGAGGCCATAAGGGTTTAGGCTTAGTCTAGGCCTAATAGACTTAGTTTGTGTCTGACTATGTGTATCCACCTGTGAAGGTACTAAATGGTTTTGGGTGTATTTTATATATCTTTCACACTCAAAATAGTTTTATAAATCCTCCCATTATTGTTTAAATGCTTATCATTCATCATTTAAACACTCATATATCAATTATGCATATTGTGTTACTACTAGAGTGATCTCTATCTATGATAGAATAAAGAGTATCTCTACTATTGGTATGAACAAGGTGAGTCTATGGGGAGTTTGGATGACTCATGAGGAAATTTTAAAATAAATTTCAAAGTTTTCATGCTCCTAAAAGTCTCAAATCATAAAATTTCACAAGATTAGCTCCTATGACAGTAAATGCAGGTAGGTTTTAGTGGACCGTAGGTTAAGTTTCAAAACCTTATTTGATCAAATTTCACCCTATTTTCCTTCATTTTGAAGGTCAATAGGAATGGTTTAACATTGATATTAAATTTTACTTGGTCCTTTTCAATATATACCTCTTCCAAATCATGAATTATGCATTCCTTTATTGCTTAGGCTAGTCTTCTATATATATGATTGTGACACCTATAGGTGACTATTAGGGAAGAAATTTAAAAGTTTCTTATAGGTGTCAATACAACTTTAAACATTGTATTTCATACCATTTATTTATATTGGGCATATTAATATAATTTCACACCTATATGAGTTATATTAGGTCATAGAACCATACTCTCCTCATTGTACTGTAAGTCTACAATCAGACTATAGATGTTATTTAGGAAACATGAGGCCTTCCTATAGGTGAAGATGTACCTAAATGTTGCTTCAATATTATGATATTTATTGAGTTAATTAATAATATACATCATGTGTATTATATTTCCTTATGATTTCATAATATGATATCATCTCTCATTATAGGTCAATATTACATTTGAAGCTCTAGGCTTAACATTGTAGCTTTTCACTGAATGCTTACAAATTACTTACAATAGAAACTTAATGTAATTTAGAGTTCCTCAATCTTCATTCTATCTAACTTATCAACTTATTTTCATGTCTTGACATTAAATTTAGGCCCAAGTTACAAGAATTGTAACACTGATCTCCCATAGACCTCATGGTCTTCAACCAATAGATGACACTATCTAGAGAAAAAATGTATTTTGGAGAAGTTAATGCAAGGTTTCCCTTAATAAAATTTTCTTGCTCTAATTGACTAATTTTGTTTATTTGACTACAAAATCAACCCTATAGGCCATGAAGGACTTGTTAAAATCCATTCAAGTCTTGGGCATGAACACCGCATGTGTCTTAGGTTTTGGATGGGTCTTCAATGTTTCATACATGCATGTATATGACTGTAGATGAGTATGTATACTAAGGCTCTATTAAGTATTTATTCATGGTATTATAAGCCTATTTTAATCAACCTTAAATTCCCCCAATGCAAAACTCCATGGAGAAACTAACTTCTATGGTTTGGGAGGTTAAACATAGATACCTTGTTTGATCTGAATCCACTTTCACACTAACAACCACTACAACTATGGAATCATGATTTGTAGACCATTTTGATACTCATTTACAAAAAAATAAATTTTATTTACCACCTTACATGAACACATGTGAAAACTAACATGAATACAACATGGGATGAAGAATATGTTTTACCAAAATACACACAATGCTTAAAACATCATCAATGTAACAGATGAGAAAACCTGTAGGTGATTGGAATGTGAAGAAAATTTTGAGTCATTGTCATTCTTATAGATGATTCATTAAGATAAATCAAACCAATTTGAAAATTATTTCCATGGAATTAAATTCCATGAAGACTAATTTCATCCACCAAAAGCATTCAATTCAACTTTTCCCTCATGTTTGTACCAACTATAAACCTGTTGACCTATTTGACCTTGTCTAGAGAGTTATGAGAAATATGGATCAATTTTGTCTCAATTTTGGGACTATCAAATCAATTTGATCATTTATATGACTTAAATGGAGTTGAAAGGACAATTTTGAAGCTTCCACACATGCCAAACTTATCTTGTAGTCTGTACAACTTTAGAAACTCTCCTTTTTGTAGGTGGTCTTCTTATTTTAAACATGGAACCTATAATTATTAGTTATATAATGATTACTTGATACCTAGCTAACACATGGGATGCTCACTTTCCCTTTAACACACTTTTATTAATATGGAAATCATACAATTCATTAAACTATCCTAAAGGTGGCATAAAATAAGACTTATAATAAATGAACACATGTGACCAAAAGGAAACATAATATGTGACCTATTTTAAGACCATGATGGACATTTTAGGACCTAGGAGACCTAATGAAAAGTTTGATATTTCAATGGGGGTTGACTAATTTTACTAGGGGGTTAAATTAGTCAACATTTTGGTGATTTCCTAAAAGTAGCAAGCCTACTATGCTAAGGACTAGTTTCCTTCTCCTATCCTTGGGAAATGGATTCACCTATACAATACTTTTGACATTGAAAAGCCTCTGATAAAACACTAAAACACACCATATATAAGAAAAAAAAGACACAAATTGAAAAAAAGACACACACTTGTGTTCTTAATAACACTTAAGTAAAATACAAACCAAACTTAAACAAACTAAGTTATGTAAAAACTAGCCTAAAGCAAGTTTCTCCTCCTAGATCAAAGGGTAAATTGTCATGATATCCTACTTCATTAGATAAATTAATTCATGAAGAAAGTTTCCTCTTAGGCCTTGGCCTTCATGTCTTCATTCTCTTGATGTTTGTCAACCTCTTTAGCATGACCTTAAATATAATCAAGGAAGCTTCAAACAAATCTCCTATGAACGTGAATTCCTCTTGCATTTCAATAGCCTCAACCTTCTCATTTGGCTCCTTAGCTACAAATTTAAATGTAATTTCAAAAAATCATCATTACTTGATATCAATGGTACTTTGAATGGGATTAGATTATTCACCAGCTACAATATCTTCAAGCTCATCAAAGATCTTTGTGTATTAAAACTAATCTTGGTCATTGTCCTTTATGAGGACATCTTGCTCTATATTCTTGTGTTTTTGGCCATAAACTTTGAAAAACTCCTTAAGTTCTTCAAATAACTTAATCTATTTCAACATATCATCCTTTCTCTCTTTTTCCTCAAGAAACACAACATTTTCAAATTCATCCTCTTGATCATGCTCATGACTATCATATTCATCCTATATTGCACTAGGATACTCCTCAAGACATTTTTTTCAATGTGAAGCTTGTATTCCTCTCCAAAAATCTCATTTTTCTTTCCTTAAAGCAATAGATTCTCAAGACTTTCATACTCATTGTACATCTCTTGATAGGTATGCTACATACCTTGATCAAGCTATTTATGAATAGATATAAGTTTGTTTATATATTTTATTTATTGGTTAAATAAGGATGCATTTTTCTTGTCCTCACTAGGTGGATTTCCTATGATGATCTCTTCTTCACAGTCACTTGAAACAACTTCTTGATCTTTTACACATTGAACATGTTCTTATTTGTTTTCCTCCTATAAGATGGGTTCTACTTCAAGAGGAGATGAGGTGTGAGGGTTATGAATTGGATCATGGTTTGGAGAGAGTGTAGGAAGTGTGATGGAGGGATCATGAATGGGAATGGGGATATAATAAGACACTTGGAATAACTCTTGGAGAGAGAAGGTTATGCTAGGCTATGGACATGTCATTTTTTTCAAAAAGCACCTCTTTATTTTCATTACCTTCTTGAAACCTTTCAATAGGTACAACTTCAACCTCTGTATTTTCAAACAAGGCTTTTTCTCATGATAAAACTCTTCTTGGATGGACTTCCAAGATGGACAAGCTGTAGGTTTTTGAAGAGAGGGCAATGTGGTTTGACCATACACAAAGTTTTCATTCTTATCACCACATTATTGGTTCCAAGATAGAACTTTAAGGATACTAGGATCTTTTGGAGATTGAATTGGATATTCATGAGGACAAGGAGTATGAGAGGAACAACATGGAACATAAGAAGGCAATTGAGTATGGGAGATACAAACTTATTCTTCAAATATAGTTTCACTTTACTGATAGCTTTCATGAGGCCTTTTAATAGCTACAAGTTGCCTCCCAGCTTCTTGTTTTTCCCACTTTGCAAGCGTATCAATCCACCATTGGATATAACATCTCATTTCATGCATTTATTCATTGATGATTTAGTTTTATTCCTCTTCAACAAATATACACTTATTCATAAGGAATTGGGAAGCCTTTCTCATTCTCTCTATGAAATGAGTAGGGATTACAACAAGCTCTTTATCCCATCTCTTCATTAACCTTTCTATCTTTAGAAAATATGGCATGAGTGCCAAGAAAGACTTAGCTTGTGGTGGAATTGGAGTAGGAGGAGAGAAGGAGTATGGGTTTTGGAATTGAATTTGAGAATATTGTATAGGAGTTTGTTATGATGGATAGGGTTGTTGGGGATGAATACTTTTAAGAATTTTCCTCTTAAGAGCTTGGATCTCTCCTTTAAGGGCTTGTATTGTAAGAGATTGGATTTATTTTTCAAGAGACCTAAGCCTATCTTATTTACATCCTTCTTCATAGGTTAATTCACAAGAATCTTCAAATATTACCTAACTATACAGATGAGGAATGGGTTGACCATAAGGTGGATAATAAATTTGATAGGGAAGAGTGTAGAAAGAACTCTCAACATATCCATCCATATTATATTCATTAGTTAAAAAACATATGAATTGATCAAAATATTTCAAAATAGGTACTTAGGTTGCTTTAAAACCACATGATACATTTAGAGTTTCCATTGGTTTTTTCTTACATGCTCCCAAAAGCTGATAGTAGGAAGAACACATCAATAATTTTTCTACTCTTTTGAAACTTTGTCCCATTAGGTATGCCACAAATTTTGTAGCCAAATATTTCACCCTAGGAGAGAGTGTTGAGGCCTATGCCATATTTTGAAAAAAATGGATAACCTTTAGGCCTGTAGTTTGTCTATAGTAGAGGTAAACTTATAGGTTAAAGGGATATCTCCCTTCATATATCTCTTAAGCTCACACACTACACTAGACTAGTCACTTGGGGGGTGAAAATGGAAGAAGGTAATAAAAATTAAACCTATAATAATGAGGTGATATACCAAAATATTAGTCCATAAATACATTTACATATGCACTAAGAATGAAGACTACCAAAACTAACCTCAACTATATGGCCTTCTATCATTAGTGTTTCTAATAGAGCCACATTACTATGCACATCTAGAGGTGGGTAAAAATAAGGTCTGATACTAAGCACTAATATTACCTCTCATACTTCAAGACACATTCATCAAACATATACACTTTATGAGACCGGTTATAAGAGATATACATCACATAAAACATGCAAAGGCATCATGGAAGCAAGGAGAACATATTCATCACTTAACATCCATTTACACCACTTAACACACTTAGGAAAGAGATTTTAGAGATCAAATAAAATTCAAATGTCATTTTTAAAATCAAAACAATGTGTCAAACTAGTAGGGATTCACCATACTAGGTGTACACTTGATAAAATTGCCAAAATGGCTTACATTTATAGAGCAAAGGAGAAGAGAGAAAAGAAGAGAAGTGGAAGGGTCAAAAGTCCATGTGTCAAGATATGAAAACAAGTTATAAGGAGAGAGAATGAGATGCATAATAAACCGTGAATTTATCTTGGAAAAGTGTCCATAACAAGTATAACATCTTCCTTTAATTTGGCATAGAGAGTCTTCATGTCTCTCTTGAAATTGCCCTTCTCAATGTAGATTCCACTTCATAGTCAAGAATAGTTTTACCATCCATTAACACATGTATCTAACATAAGGATGTGAAAACATTATTTATGTAAGTCATCAAATCCCTTCAACTAATAGCCTAATCCTTCACACTTGTTATTTATTTCTTGTGACTACTCACAAGACCTTTTAGACTTGTCCTCACACCTATCATCAGAATGACCTATAGCTCCTCAATTCAATCCATGGAATTTTTTTAGACACACGTACAAGATATTTATATCATTTTATAAATCATATATACCTATAAATATTTATTATCTCACTTCTCACTCTCAAACTTACAATCACCCTACCTTCTCACTATCTCATTTAGACTCCTTGTAGTGAAAAGTTTAGAAAAAAATTTTATATGCTCAAATAAATTTATAATGGAATATAATGAGTTATAAAACATTAATAAACACCTTTTACAATGATTTTCATTCAAAAATCCCTTTATACACCCGTAGAATGAATCAAATCCTGTCAGAAATAGAGAAATAGTTATTTCTGTACAAGAGATAATACAAACCAAATGGGTGGTGAGGATCCTAGAAGAGTGATATAAATTTTTAAAACACTTTAAATTAAAACTTATCCATTTTTAATGCATATTTTTTCATTTTTCATCATGTCTAAACTAGGGTTTTAAGACTTTTTTTTTTTATGGTTTGGACTGTTAACAATGTTTCATAAACACTAGACATCCAAATCCCAAAGAAAATACATTAAAATATATCCAAATACCCACTTAAACTATTAAAAATTAATTTGGTCACCATGCATAGTGTTTTTACTGATATGAGTAGATGAAAGTGACCTTTGTGCTCCTTTTGTGCATTCCAAGTAGGTATGATAGATTTTTAGGCCAAAATGGCCAATTCTAAGAATTTATCTACAAATAAATGGCTCACAATGGAATTATATTATCCTATAAAGTCCATCACATGGTTTTTAGAGTTAATGTGATTATTTGAAACAAGGTAGAGGCCATAAGGGTTTAGGCTTAGTCTAGGCCTAATAGACCTAGTTTGTGTCTGACTATGTATGTCCACTTGTGAAGGTTATAAATGGTTGTAGGTGTCTTTTATATATAATTAACACTAAAACCATATGTATAAATCATAATATTATTATTTTAATACTTCTCATTCATAATTTCAACACTCATATCACGTCTGCATAATGTGTTACTACTAGAGTGCTTTACGTTTGTGATAGAACAAATAGTATATCTACTGTTGGTATGACCAAGGTGAGTCAATGGATATATTTTATGACTCATGAGGAAATTATGAAATAAATTTAAAATATTTTTCATGCTCTTATAAGTCTCAAATCATAAAATTTCACAAGACTAAATCCTATGTTAGTTAATGCAGACAAGGTTTTATTGGAATGTAGGTTGAGTTTCAAAACCTAGTTTATCAAATTTTATGCTATTTTTATTCTCTCTAAGGGTCAATAGGAATGGCTTCATTGTGAGAGTAACTTATACTTTTTATTTTTAAATACATAGCTCTGTCAAATCACCAGGTGTTCATTCTTTTATTGCTCAAGTTAGTCTTCTATATGTATGATTGTGCCACCTGTAGGTCATTGTTAGGGAAGAAATTTGAAAGTTTCCTATAGGTGTTAATATATTTTTATACACTTTATTTCATAACCTTGATTTATCTTTAGCATCCTAAGTTCATTCCACACCTATATGAGTTCATCTCAAGTTTTAGAACCATACTATCCTCAATATATTGTAAGTCTATAGTCAGACTATAGATGTTATTTACGAAATATGAGTCCTTTCTATAGGTGAAGATGTACCTAAATGTTACTTAACTCTTTTGGTCCTTATTGAGGTCATTAATATTATCTCTCATGTGTATTATCTTGCCTTATGCTTGTAGACTATGCTATTATCTCTCATTATAGGTCACTATTACATTTCAATCTCTAGGCTTAACATTGTAGCTTCTCACTGAATGCTTACTTATTACTTATAGTAGAAACTTAATGGAATTGAGAGTCCTTCAATATTCATTGTCTTTCACTTAGAAACTTATTTTCATGTATTGACATTACCTTTAGTCCCAAGATATAAGAATGGAAACACTAATCTCCCACAGACCTCATGGTCTTCAACCAATTGATGACACTATCTAGAGCAAAAATTTATTTCAGAGAAGTTAAGGTAAGGTTTCCCTTAAGTAACTTTTCTTTCTCTCATTGACCATAAGGTTTGAGTTGAATTCAAGATAAACACTATAAGCCTTGAATGACTTGAGAAAATCCATTCAAGTCTTGGGCGTGAACACCACCTTTGCCTTAGGTTTTGGATGGCTCCTCCATGTTATATACATGCCTATATATGACTGTGTATATGGAGGCTATATCAATATTTGTTCAAGGTCTAAAAAGCCTATTTAAATTAAACCTAAAGTCCCCCAATGCAAACTTCCATGGATAAACTAACTTCCATGGTTTGGGAGGCTAAACACAAATTCCTTGTTTGATCTGAATCCACTTGCATAAAGACAACCCATGTAATAGTGGAAACATGCTCTATAGATCACTATGACATTCCTTTCCAAATAAATGAGATGTTATTTCCCTCCTTTCATGAACACATGTGAAAACCAACTTTAATAAAACATGGAGATTAATAACATGCTTTGATAAAACATACACAATGCTTAAAAACATCAGATCAATGTAATAAATGATAAAACTTACAAGTGATGGGAATTTGAAGACAATTTTTAGTGACTGTCATCCTTAGAGATGATTCATGAAGACCATTCCTCAAATTTTAAAAATATTTCCATGGAATGAAAGGACATGAATACTAATTTCATCCACCAAAATCATTTAACTCAATTTTACCCCTCCTATTCATACCAGTTGTAAACTTTTGACCTTGTCAAGAGAGCGATGATAAATATGGATCAATTTTGATCAATTTTAGGACTTTCAAAGTAATATTTTCATGGAGATGACTTTTGGGGAGTCGAAATCACACTACTAAATCTTCCACACATGCAACATGTCATGTAGTTCCTAACAACTTTAGAAGCTCTCTTTTTTGTAGGTGGTTTTCTTATTTTAAACATAGAACCTATAATTATTAGTTATATAATAGTTCCCTGAAACCTACCTGAAACATGGGGCATTCAATTTTAATTTGAAACACTTGTATTAATAATGAAACCATACAATTCATTATACCAACTTAAAGGTGGCATAAAATGACACTTAGGATAAATGAGCAAGTGTGACCAAAATGAAACATAATTTGTGATGTCTTTTAAGAACATGACATAAATTTTTAGGACCTAGGAGAGGTCATGACAAGTTTGAACTTGAAAGGAGGGTTGACTAATTTGACTAGGGGGTTAAATTAGTCAATAATTGATTAAGTCAGTATGATAACTATACTACACATTAAAAAGGTATTTAAATTTTTTTATTGATTACATAGTGTTAGATCAAGTATGATGGATAAATTACGCCTACAAGACAAGACTTATAATAATAGGTTTGTAGACTATAATTGAGGCCTATAGTTTTTTTTTCTTATTTTTTTGAATGGACAAACATAGAGAAGGTGAAAACCTATTTACTTGAGGTAAATAACACTAATATTAATTGTTTTTTGGATTCTCTTTTATAAAGAAGATAATATTATCTACTCATGTCACCAACCACGTGAAGGTGGAAGCTCATATGGTGCCACTAAACTACATTAAAATTATTATTAAATTTTTTAAATAGAAATAAACACATAATGATAAACAACTTAAAATTAAAATACATTAAATCAAATCAATTCAATATAACATACCTTTGGTATCAAATATATTTGTAAGTGTTTCAATAACCATTTCATGTTCAGATTCACGTAATTTTCACAACCTTCCATTTTGAGTATTTCCATGATATTTGATCATTTCAATATTTGTAGAGATATCTATATTTGGATAATAAAGCACCATCCTATGATTTTTAAAGCCCTTAAATAGCAATTGTTTTATTTTTTATGATAGTACCTATCAAGCCAAGTTCCTATAACCATTACAGATGAAGTGGGATAAATTATCTTTTCTCCATCCATGACATATGTGGTTAAATTTTTTTGCCTATACACAATGACACAAATAGTAGTTTATTCCCTCATCATTATCCTTAGGTGAAATGACTATAAAAACATGCCTTGCATTTAAATTATAATAAAATTATAATAACATATAGGAAAAAATAAATATGTCACTAATAGAACTAATGGTGTACATTTAAATTAGGAATAAATTGTACCTAGTTGCATAGGATCTGAGATGTGGTCAAAGTCAATTGATGATGCCATTTCATGATCCATCAATTGTTGGATTGAATGGCTACTCTCTAAAGGTGATATGGATCTACAATACTATTTTTCAACCTATTCTTTTGACAAATATAAATTCCAATTAAATTCCATACATTAGGAATAAAATCATGTCATATCCCTATTATAAATAGTCCATGAAATTTAATTTGATCTTTGAATGGAGTGAAAAACATTCAATCCAGGTAATGTACTACAATATTCATACATTACCTTGTGTTGTTATTCAATTAACCAAAATAATATCCACACATGTGAATATCTATTTGATCCATGAAAAATGTTTTCAATACAACAAGTCACAATACTTGTATCATCGATTAAATTAGCACCATCCTTGCGCTTTCCTTACTCTTTTTAATCATGCACTTACACCATCATATTCCCCTTTACCATACCCAACCTCAAAGAAGCTCCAAAAATGTTGAATACCATGATTATTATGAATTCTACCTAATTAGTAAAACATTATAGAATTATTAAACTAACCTACACCATTGTCTAACCAAATTTAGTCTATATAAAAAACATTCAATTTATTTGTATTCATATTTAAATAAAATATCTTAAAATAATCTTGGACAAACTCTTGAGAATGTGATACGTCATCACTCATATAAAATTGGTAATCCCTCAAAATCTTTTTGTTGTCATTTGTGCTATTAGGTGCATGTCTGAATGTAATTTAAATGAAAATTCTAACTTGAATTGAATTATAGTATTTAGATTTAACTTCATTTTGTGGTTTTAGTGAGTAGTTCTTAGCAAATTCCATAACTGAAACAATGATGCCAATTGGGAATTTGTCCTTGCATAACTTGAATTGATTATCTAATCATTTTGATTTATGTGTGTGTCTTTCATTTTGGTAGATAATATTCTTCTTAAATTAAAACATGAAATTAGATATATAAACTTTGGTCATAACCAAATCACATCTTAATGACTCTTTTCCATCTTTCAACACTACTTTATAGATTTGTAATTCAGATAATCAACTAGTTTCTTTTTAAGTTCATGTTAAATTTCTTCATGTATATAGCTCATCTAATTTGGAAAACCACCACAACTATTACATGTTCCATATAAACATTATTTTTAGGAAAAAAAAATATTCCTTAGGTCTTTGATAGAAAAGACTTTGGATTAATTCTCTTGATGTCTTCGGTGGGGAAAAAACCATACATTCCATTATAATCTCATCAATATGTTAAGTATGATGTATATGAGAAAAAACATCTGAATGCATATAAAATTCAACATGTACCTTAAAACAACATGTGGTGCATGTTTGGTTTATTTTAACATAAAAATTCTTTCACATCTCAACTGACCTTTGGATAATTATCAATTAGCCATTAAAATTTTTAATAATTTTTTTATAAAATTCTATTTGGGTCATGTCTAAGAAATGCTCTACATCTGTCTCATGGTTTTCTAAGCCTTTTATTCTTTTAACAACATATTTTACATTAGATTATACCCTTGTATTCTCATCCCAAAAAAATTCAGTCAAATGTCTTGTTCCTTCAACTAATACCTTATATTTTTGTGGGAGTCTACCACTAAACACTCAACAATCCATCAGTGAAGGTTCATCAATCCTTATTATTATTTTTATGGAATTTATTAGAGTTTTTCTATTTAAGCCCAAGGAAATACTTGTTTCACTAAGAATTTAAGCTTTAGATGTTGACTTACTCAATATATATTCCATTATTACTTGTCTTGCCACATTACTATCTTTTTCCCAACTTTTATTACATATTACCTTAAATGCACTAAATTGATTCTTTATTATTACATTATTTCTTACCTCCATGTTGGATGTTATTAACCCTAAATTATGAATCATAAGAAACATTTTTTTTTTTCATTTTCATCAATTTAACAAATATTTGACATCATTTTATATATCTTTTGTTCACAAATGGATAGTCCTATACACATTGAGCATGGCATTGAATTGATCTTTTTGACATTTTATCTTTCATAGGTTATATTATTTTCCCATATATTTCAACCAAATACCTTGGTGTTAATCTCATTATCCTTGGAGGTGCGGGTGTAAGAGCTATATTTTGTATTAAATTGGGTGGTGTTACCACTTCAACAATAGTAGGGATAATAGAGGGTTGACTATCTACATTAAACCTTACATGAAAATTGAATTCCTCTTCATTAGGAGAAACATGTATTGAGGTCATTACTTGATATTTATTGTCATCATACTCAAAAAATTCATTATGAATGGATTTTTCATTATATCATGTTTTTCCATATGTTTCATCACTCATTACAAATTCATTACTTGCATGCTCTAAATTTTGAATTGCAACATTCAATAAATATTGATTGAGTTATATTTTATCATGACATATATAAAATAAATTTCATAGAATTGGGCAGGTTATTTTCATTTGAAATATTACCTTGTGTGGATAAAGCACCTTTACTTTGCCTAGAAGCCCTTATGGATGCTCTCCTATCTATTTGTCTTTTTTTCTCTCTTCTCTTCAATTTCCTCATTTTTTAGCTCTTTGATTGGTATTTTGTGATGACTTCCCGACCCAGTTATTTATCTTTACCAAAATAAGTCAATCCTTGATTTAAATTTGAAGAATTTGTAGTGATTAAAACAAAGTGAATAGAGAATTTACCAAATTTGCATAGTTACAACAAAAAAATCAGCTTATAGTTTGAAAAATGTAAAAAAAATGAGGAAATTTCATGGGAAATCTTAGATAAATTCATGAATCATAAAGGGCATGCATTATTTTTTAAAAATGCATGCTTTTTGTGTTCCTTGATTAAAACAAAAGTAGGTAAAACAAATAAATAGGGTCAAATTAGTTGTTTTTCAATGGGCATATGCCCTTTCCAAAGGGTGTACACCCTTTATAATTTAAAAATAAAAAATAAAATTGCTACTTTCCCTCTAAAATTGCTTCATTTTTAGGTTAGGGGTGCTGAACCTAGTCCAAACCCTGTCATGAACCATCCAATTTGATTTTTAGGAAATTTATGAACCTTTTCTATATTTTCCCACACATCTAATCAGACAAATTTTATTATTTAAAATAAATATGGGTTTGTAGAGAATAAAAATTAGTTTATATATATATATATATATATATATATATATATATATATATTATAATTATTAATTTACTTAATTTATATATAGCATACCTCATTATGTACTATGTACATATCATCACAAATTCCCTTATAATTTTTTAAATATTAATTGATTGTTTATAAAAATTCTATCTCAACAATATACACATTGTCAACTATGCTTTAAAAAAAATGATTTTCATGAAGTTAAAATCAAAAAGTTATGTTCGTACACTTGTAGTTTCAATTTTCCAGTTGTCTTGACTTCTAAAATTATTTAAAAATTGTATATATATATATATATATATATAATAAAAAATTAATAAAAATATTATCAACAATATTAGACATTTCACTTATAAATATTTGAATTTTCATATAAAAATTCTTTTGTTTAATCAAAAATGTGTGTTCATACACATGAAATCTACTTATCTTTTCATAAAAAATGACCAACCTATTTCCATAAATTCATCTATTTCCCACACTTTTATCATCTGGGTGTTGTAAAAAATTATTTATTTATAAGTTACATTCAAAAATCCATAATTCATGTTATTATGTCATTATCAAATTATTTTTTGATGTTTCTCTAACATTCTCTCGAAGTTGAACTATTGTTATTTTAAGAAAAAAGTGTCTCTTTACATCCCCCCCCCACGCCCTTTCACAAATTATTATGCATCTACCCAATATTCTTCTTGCAATGATAATAGATCCACAAAAATGTGACCCTTAATGTACATGAATACATGAATCAATTTTGTAACTATATGAACATTATTATACATGTTTGTTTTTCTTTGCTTAACTCTATCAATCATTCATCTCTTTATTTTAATTGATTTTTTTTAGGAATACCATTTAATATTTCATTTTTTTAGTGAATATTTAACTACATTTTTTGACTTTCAACACATAGTAATCATGTGGGATTAAAATATTTTTAATGATGGTCTCAAACTTAGAATTTCATAATACAGGAAGTCACTATGTTCATGGTTTAATGTTTACCCTTGGAGGATCATAATTTACTACATATTCAAATAATATTCTAGTTCAAAAACACCCTTATTCCACATGGAATGATTGAATCAATATACTCCTTTGTTGAGATATCACATGATTTTATTTTTTTCCTATATATAATCACATTACAACATGTTACAACCTCTCATTAGTGCATAGTATTTGATCCCATGGATTCAATTGAGTTCTTGACATTACTATATGCACTCCATGGATCCATGAGTTTATTAAATTTTATTTATCTTCTTATGTACTATATACCTTTAATATTTTTCATCTGGTGTGGTGGTGTATAAGTTTCCTATAAAATGTATCTTTTCAAGGACTATCATTATTTGGCAATTTTTACTTTCCTACCTCCAATAAAAGTAAGACATGTAGCCCATCCTACTTCACATGTAGTCACAGAGTTAAAAAATATAATAAATTAAATTAATCACTACACAAACACATTAGTTATTAAAATAAACTAAGGCATAAAAAAAACTAAAGTGAACCTTAGGCTTATAATAAATTGCATCACATTTTAGGATTTCAAAAATAGTGCATAAAATTATATAGGATTTTCTATTTTATGGCCTTTTTTCAATATGAGTCTACCGAGCTATTTAATGTGTAATTTTATTCATTTAATATTTCTTATAATAGTTGATTGAGTTTTATTTTATTGGATTTATCCCAAAACTATACTATCTCTTCTGAATATTAATTTTAAGTTTTTTCATTAATTATAGATCTTCATAGTGCATTTTATTGTAGTGTGTCACTCTTCTGTATGGATTTTTGTTAAATAAAATAATATTGGGTTAGATTGTATTGACCATGTGTTGTGTATCCATAACCTATAATATTAGACTTATTTTTTGTGTTTTTTGGCACTTAATAATCACATCACTATGTATGGTAGGACTCACCTACATCACCACTAGGTGCATCAAACAAAAAGGTTGGGTTTTCTATCTTAGTTTTATATCATTCCTCAAAATGCTAGGAGATATTTTAGCCAATATACAAGATTCAAATGTTTTAATATTTTTGGGTCGAGCTGTAAAATCTACAGCACCATTATTTTATATTATTTTAATGTTGTCATAGTAGATATGCTAAAATATTTCATAACGTAAAAGGCTTTTTAACATCCCTTCTTTGATGAGATTAGCAAATTTTTATTGAAATTGAAGGCTCACCTATTAATTTCATAAAATTTCCTTCCCCAAATCCATTCAAGATGAATACATTACCAAATTTTACCTTAATTTGTACCTCTTCATGATCCAATAAAATCAAATGACCTTGTTTTCAAATGATCACTATAGACAATAATTTTATTTCAATTGAGTAAAATATGAGACTTTTTAGAATGAAATATGGAAGCCCTGGTGACCTAAATCTGATATTTCCTTTTAATTTAAGTTGTAAACTTGTTTTATCTACCTAATATACTAGACCACACATTTATTAATGATTTTATTTCAATGAAATTCCTTCAAAATTCATATGTTGTGTGGCACAAGTATCTAAGACCAAATCACTATCCCATGTTGAATTGATAGAGGCATTATTGGCTTCATCTAAAATAGAAAACACATATTCAACTATGAAAAAAGTTGAGTCTATTATGATTTTTTCTTGGTTTTTAATCCCATGGCCTTAATATTGAGTGATGGATATGAATTTCACATTTTTAAACTATTAAATTCATAAATGAAAGTGTTTAACTACAATGAAATAACTATGAAAACAAATCTTAATCATTTTAACACCAATTGTAAAGTTTCTATCAATATATTACATACCATTAATAAATAAGTTGTTTTTGAGTTATATATGATTGTAATTTAGTCACATAAACTTTATTATAATCAATAACATCCTTTATAGTTTAATTTTTAGATTTGAAACTTGATATCAAATATCTAATTACCATGCAATATCCTAGTTCTTTACTCATGAAAAATGCCATTGAACTCTATCCTAAATTAAGCTCTTAGTAATTACATATTCTATTTATGCCATCTAACTTAGCATTCCTCCTATTATATAAATCAAATCCAAGTTGGTTAATAGACACATTATTATTTTTTATGCAACTGTCTCGTTTAATTTCTTATAGATTTTGATGAATACTTGTCCATGATATTTAATAAATGACTTCCATAATTTCCTTTAAAATTAGGTTTCCATTCAAAATTTTCATATAATTCACATCGTAGGAACTTACTATGCCTTGGGGACATGGAAACTATAAAAGGGTAGATTGATGGTAACACTTGAATAGGAAAACATAGAGGCCAACCTCCTAGCCATCAACATACCAATGAGATTCTTGTAGTTTACCATAAAAATGTTAATTAATTGGTGAAATAACATGACATCACATGAAATTTTTCTATGGAAGTCAGCTTTGTTCTCTTTGGTCTTTTTTTAATTAGTTGACATACATAACACTAGACATGGCTAATGAACAAGTATATGGTCCCAAAAGAACTGATTTCTATAGATGATGTTATTAGTATTCTTCTTGAAATTAGAATAGAGGAACCAAAACTATGACTCACAATGTACATGAATATGTGAATCATTTTTGTCACTATATGAACATTATTATACATATATTTGTTAATCTTACTCCTTTGCTTAACTCTTTTTTGCATCCATCACATGATTTTCAATAACAAATTTTAAGATTAGAATTTTCACTTTAATTTTTTATATTTTTGAATATTGCATTCCATTTTACCACTTTCAAAACATATTACTCATTTGAGATTAATCTATTTTGCACAATGCTCCAAACCCTATAATTTTAAACTTCAAGAAGTTACATTGTTCGTGGTTTAATATTTAACTCTAGTGGATTATAATTAAATACATATATAAATATTATTCCACTTCAAAAATACCCTTCCATGTGGAATGATTTATTTTATATACTATTTGGCTGACCTATCATATATATTCCTTTATTTTTCATATGTCTAATTGCATCACAACATGTGACAAACTCTCATTAGCTTGCATTATAAGAGTCCATGTGGTTTTTTTCTCTTTCTACATTAATGTATGTACTCCATGGATCCATGAATTTATTGAATTTACTTTATCTTATTCTATCCTCTACACCTTTCCATTTACACATCTAGTTTGGCCATTTGGAAGCTTCCTCTCCACTACATATTCACATGGGCTATGATTATTTGTCACTTTTTAAATTTTTTTCCTCAAATCAAAGTAACCCATGTGTCCCACTCATACTTGGCACATAATCATAGAATTAATATAATTGATAAATGCCATTAATAAATATAAAAACACATTAGTTATTAAAATCCACTAAGATAAAATAAACTAAAGTGAACCTTGGGCTTACACAATATTGCATCGCATTTTAGGATTTATGAAAAAATGTATTAACTTTCATAGGATTTTCTATATCATGGACTTGTTTCAACATGATTGTATCGAGCTATTTTTGTGGGATGTTATTCATTTGTTATTTCACATAATAGTAGTTTGATTTTTGGTTTCATTGGTTTTATCACCAAAAACACTATCTCATTTTAATATTGGTTTGATTATATATATATATATATATATATATATATATATATATATATATATATATATATATATATATATATATATATATATATATATATATATATATATATATATATATATATATATATATATATATATATATATATATATATATACTATTTTTATCTCATGTATGTGATTTTTTTAAATACAATAAGTTTGGGTTCAATTGTATTGACCATGTATTGAGTATCCACAATGTAGAAGACTAGACTTCATGTATGTGTCTTTTGGAACTTAATTATCACATTATTATGTATGCTAGGACTCACCCACATGACAACTAGGTGGGTCATCCAAAAGGGTTGAGTTATTTATCCTTTAAAATAGTTCATTATCAAGTCTCAAAATTCTATGAGATAGTTTCGACCATATCTAACATAGGCATTAAACTATTATGAATAATTTTATTTTATTGGATGGTATCACAAAAGATTAATTAAGATTTAAAATTTTAATGTTAAAATGAGTTGAATGGATATTTGATACATAGATTCTACTCTTATAGACATATGATACCTTTAAGTGAATATTTCATTCTACTCCTTGATCGACATATCTATCATTTATTTTGCATACTCATCTCCCCACATTTTATCACACCTAAATAATTATTATCATGTGTTATAATAAACCCTTATGGATAACTATTTTTATAATAAATATTTTCTATAATGTAATTATATATCACAATAGATATATAATACAAAAATAATGCTTGATGGTTGTCACAGTGAGTATGCCAAAATCCTGCATACAGTAAAAGGCTTAGTGGCATTCCTTCTTCAATGAGAGTCAAAAAAATATCAAAATTTAAGGGTGACCTCTTAGTTTTAAAAAATATATTCCTTAAATCCATTCAAGATGACTACATTATTAAATTTTTCTTTGATTAGTATATATCTATCATAAATTAAAATGGAGTGGCCTTGTTATGTAATGAGCACTAGAGACAATAAATTTATTTTTAGTTGAGGAAGCTATAAGACATTTTTTAGAATGAAATATGGAAGCCCTCATGACTTGAATACAAATTTTCATTTTAATTTAGGTTGAAAATTTGTTCCATCTACCAAATATACTAGACCACATTTCTATTCATTAAAATCCTCAAATAAATCTCATTGAAAAGTCATATGGTGTGTGACACTAGTATCTAATACCCAAACATTATCCCATATTGAATTGATAGAAGCACTATTGATTTCATCTAAAATAGAAAGAACACATTTAGTTTGTAAATGAGTTGAGTTAAAATTTGAGGTTTTATTGATTTTGTATTCCCAAGAACTTAATATCAAGTGGAGGATCTAAATTTAATGTTTTCCACCTATCAAATTCATTAATGAAAGTTTTTAACTACAATGAGACAACTATGCAAGAAACTATTAATCCTTGTACCACCAACTATATATTTGATATGTATAATTACATGTCATAAATCCTAAAGTTGTTTTTGAGATATCCATTATAATGCAATCAATTAAAAATGAAACTTGAGTGCTAAGAGTGTTACTTGAGACCACCCATCCATAGCTTATCCCTAAACCTATCTTAGGGCCTATTTTCACACTTATCCAACCTTCATGTGGGCTATAGGCATCCCTAGACATCCCTAAAGTTGTCCCAAACCCTTATTTTGATATCTTATCCCTTTGTTCTTGAGGTTATGCCACTTGAACACTAGATCTGCAATAGGGATAGTAATGTCCTATTTTTGGCACTATAGTCCTTTCCCTTCTTTTCCCACCAATGGATCTTTTCAAATCTAAGACCACCTAGGGTCAACCTAGACTATTTTAACACCTACACAAGCACTAAAATACTATATATATATATATATATATATATATATATATATATATATATATATATATATATATATATATATATATATATATATATGATGTTTATCCGTATAGCCACTATTTTGCATAATTTGCATCTAATTTACATATAGTGGCTATACGGATAAACATCATATATATATATATATATATATATGATGTTTATCCGTATAGCCACTATATGTAAATTAGATGCAAATTACACATAAAATTAGAATAAATTATGCACAGTCAAGGTTATCAATCCCTATTTTCCCCTACTTCTACATAAAACCATCTAAAACATTCTTAAGCTCAAATTACTCATATTTCTAGTCTTAAGAACATTAAAATCACTCAGGTCAATAATCATACTAAATTCAATTGCACTAGTACTTATGTGTGGAAAACTACATTGGGCTTGATCCCTATTTAGATTATTGGTATGTATGATCCAGGGAATTTTCCACTAAAGATTTTGATCAATAATGAAAATATTTAATTATTGTTGTGAATGAAGGTGCGGCATTATCTGACCAATAATACCACAACTCCACTCATAACATTAATAATTAATTTTGGAAAATTACTACCAAAAATATATTTTTAATATATTTATTATTTATTAATAAATATATTTTTACTAAAATATTTAATTAAATACTTATATATTTTAATATGTTTATATTTTAATTAAATATTTATCCCCTTTTCAAAAAAAAAGAAATTAAAGAAATTAAATGAAAATAAATTTGTACCATTTAAACACCATGCATGTTAAATCTTTATTTAAAAATAATTTCCTTATGTTACATGCATGTTAAGTCTTTATTAAAAAGTGGATAAAAGACATGATTTTTCAAAGACACATGTTATAATGAAATTATTTTACCACCAAGTTAAACAAGTGGTAATTTTGTTTAAAGAAAGGTGGCATGGGATTTCAATCTTTGGTAAAATTTTGATCTTTATTTTAGTGCCAAAACCTAAGCATGGTAATTTCCTTAAAGAAAGTATTCCATGCCATATTGGATGGCGTTAGATTTGAAAAGGATAAGCATTAAAATTTTAACACATTGCATGTTATTCAAATCAAGTCTTTATGGGTTGGAGTTTTGATTCTTATTTTATTTCATGATAATCTTGTTTTTATTAAGAATTACAAATTTTGGGAAACCTTGAATTAATCAAGAATTACCAATCATGTTTATGCTATTTCTTTATTATTGATTTTGGAATCTTTATTTATGAAACAAAGATCTTGGGTAATAATATGACATGGAACCATTTACAATTTTGGGTATTAATTATCCATTTATGTAGGGAAGTTTAATTATTCAACAGATTGGATCAACATTGGCACTAATTCTACACCATTATCCATGCTCAATTATATGCCAAAGATTTGGAACTCTATTTGGGGATTTTGGGTTTTGATTGGATGTAGACCAAAACCAAATACAAATTGGAAGAAGTTCTAGATAGCCAATGACATGTTATCAAAATGGAAAAAACCCCAACCTGGGAAAATTGTTAGTACCCTGAGGAAATTTGTTATTGCCCAACCAACATCATTGTTGAGAATATAGATAGAACTGCAAGATTATTTTATGGAGGAGGAAAAATATTTTGGAAGAGAAATGGTGGATTTGCATAGACAAAATTTTCGATATAGATATCTGGATATAGAGGTAGCAGAACCTTTAAGAGGTTTATTTTGTTACACAAATAGATATCTAGTATGGAAATAATTATTTACTCAGATATTTTTTGTAATTAGTCTCAAAGTTTTAATAAGATTGGAAAACTCATAGAGTGGACCTGAGCATGTAGCCATTTGGTGAACATCGTAAACAAATTTTTGTGTTATTATTTTTTAATTTCCTCTTTGTGATCATAAATCCTTTTAATTTCCTTTATTAAAATTAAAGAAGTTTTGTAATTTAATTTTTGGATTTAGTTAAAGGGGAAATCATAAATATAAAAAATTCTGTTTAATTTTAAATCTGATCTAAGTAGATTGTAAAGGTTTTTATAACTTGGATTCTTAGATCAGTTTGGTATTAGAGCCTATGATCAACTCCATTTAACACATTGTTTTGAAATTACAATAGTCTTATATGTTAACCAAGTCTCAATCAAGATGTGGTGAAGGGGAAATTGTAGATTTTGATCCTAAAATTGGTGCAAGATATGTAAGCTAGAAGTCAGATATGGGAGCAGACATGTCCGAGGTAGAATTCCAATGTGCCTTCCTCAATATGAAAAATATGGTTGAAGAAATGTATGAGGAACATAGAAAGGGGAAAGAATCAAAGGAAGATCAAACTAAAAGAGAATAAATTCCTCTTTCACCTTCATATTCTAAAAAGGCCTCCTCTTTTATAGACATAAAACTATCCCACATTTAAAATTATATGTTAAATTTGGTTTGTCAGTTTATAATGGTAAGCTTAGTACAGAGAAATTAGATAACTGGGTCAAGTAAATTGAGATTTATTGTAGGATTCATAATATTCTCAATGAGGAAGCCAAAATTTAGTTGGATACTCTCCATATGAGTGGCACAACACTCATCTGATGGGAGAGTAAGATTCAAGAAGATCTCAAGCAACATGGTAAGGTAATTTTTTCTTGGAATGATTTTTTTCTAAACTGAGAAAATAATTTTATCCTTTGGGTTATATGCAACAAGCTACTATGTATTGGCAAACTTTGAGATAGAATAAAGGTCAGAGTGTGTAGGATTATACTCAAGAGTTTATAAAGAAGGCATTAATGTTGGGCATTCTTGTATACATTTGAAAAACATTACTGAAGTATATTGGAGGTTTGCATAGTTATTTGAGACATGCTTTTATCATGTTTAATCCTTCTAACCTTGACGAAGTCTATGTGAAATCTACCCACATGGAAGCTAGGGGTAAGATGACCAAGGAAGGCTATGGAAAGAAATCTCACAATCTAGTTCAAAATAAAGGAAACGATAAAGGAAAGGGTAAGGGTAAGTCTACTTACACTGTTAAGAAAGAAGGAAAACCTTTCTACAATCACTACAAGAAGAATCATAATGAGGCGAAGTGTTTGAAACTCCATACAGAACTCAAACTAAAGAGGTTATAGAATAAAAAGGAAAAGAAGGCTAATGTTGTAATTTAATAGGACCTAGGATCAGATTCTAGTGATGAAACAAAAGTGACTGTTATGGGTCTGCAAGGTTCAACTTCTTCCTCTTCTAACCCTAAACCTTTTGTTATTGTTTCATCTTATAAAACTAAATCTAAACATGATGAAAGAAAAATAAATGATCTTTTCCACATAAGAGTCATATCTAAGCATACTAAAATAGATACTCTTTTTGATAATGGATCACAAGCTAATCATATTTCTGAAGAGGTTATTAAAAAGTTAGGACTCAAAAATAAACTACATCTAAAAATGTATCCTTCAGTATGGGTGTGTGATGATACAAAATTACAGGTCACAAAAACATGCACCTTGAGGTTTGCTATTACTTATAAATTGATTGATGAAGTAGAGCTAGATGTAGTTCCTTTGGATATTTGTGGAATTATTTTGGGAAGTTCTTATATGATATAAAGGTAATATTTTATAGAGAAGAGAACAAATATATGTTGGTAAAGGATGGGATTGAATAAAGAATAAGATCCCATCATGTCAAAACCAATTTGAATTTTGTCTCTATAGGAAAAATGAAAAGACATGTAAACTCAAGTAAAAGTTTTGTTCTCATGATTGTGAAAGCCAAAGATAGTGAAAAATCCAAGGCCTTAGAGAGTTGTGATCCTAAACATCACTTTGAAATAGAAATGATTATTTATAACTACAATGGTGTTTTTTAGGAACCACAAGGTTTACCCCCTAAGAGGGAAATTGAACATGAGATTCAATTATAGCAGGATGCCTCTCTCCCTAATATTGGCATGTATAGGTTGTCAGTAGTAGAGGATGAAGAAATAAAGGAGCAAGTGATAGAGTTACTTGAGAAAGGAGTCATTTGGCCAAGTACCTCTCCATCTAATTCACCTATTATCTTGGTACTAAATAAAGATGGTACATGGCAGATGTTTGTGGATTTATAAGCTTTAAATACAATCACGATTAATAATTGTTACCTTCTTCCTCATATTGATGATTTGTTACATCAATTGAAAAATTAAAATTATTTTACTAAGTTAGATTCGATAAGTGGTTACCACCAAATCAGAATAAGTGATGGTGATAATTGGAAAACCACTTTCAAAACTAAGCTAGGTATTTTTGAGTGACTTTCTATGAGTTTTGGGATTTGTAATTCACCTGCCACATTTATGCAGGTTATGAATGATGTGTTAAGACTATTTCTTGATGATTTTGTAATTATGTACTTGGATGATATTTTAATGTTTAGTAACATATGGGAAGATCATATTAAACACATCAAGGAAGTCTTAGATACTTTGCAAAAGGAAAAACTATTTCTAAAGATGTCAAAATGTGAATTTTCAAAAACACATTTAGTTTACTTAGGCTATGTTGTAGGGAATGGCTCATTAAAAATAGACCCTATAAAATTTCTAGACATATTAAATTGGCCAAGGCCTAATAATGCAATACAAGTTAGGATTTTTCTTGGAGTAGTCCAATTCTAGAGAAAATTTATTGCTAACTTCTCTTATATTGCATCTCCTTTACATGCTTTAACAAGTGTTAAGTAGGTCTTTCAATAGGGAGGAAAGCATGAAAAATATTTTAATACTTTGACATAAAAGATAAGTACATCCCCAATTCTTGCACTTATTTATTTACGATAATATTTTAAAATAGAAATTGATGCTAGTGGGTATGCAATGGGGATAGTGTTAATGCAAAACCAAAAACTAGTGTGTTTTCATTCAAAAACTTTTACAAGTGTAGTTAAAAATTATCCTACTTATGATAAAGAGTTGTATGCTTTGGTGTAGAGTGTGAAAAATTAGAAACACTATTTGATGGGAAAAGAGATAGTCATCCATACAGATCATCAATCTTTGTAATACCTTCAATCACAATCCAAGCTACAACAATCACGACACTTCTGATGGATGAAATTTTTTCAACAATTCTATTTTTTTATAAGGTACAAAAAAGGAACACATAATAAGGTTGTAGATATGTTATCTAGACCTCCTATTATAGCATTTACTATTTTTTAACATGGTCCTTTTGTTAATGAAATTGATAAGGAACAATATACTAGAGATGTTGATTTTAAGAATGTCTATGAAGATTTGATGAATGGTAAATTAGTAGAAGCATTTGAATATCATGTGCATAATAGAATGTCATATCATCTTGGAAAAAATTGTATTATAGGATGAAAGAATTCACATAATTAAATAAGCACAACTTCTCTTGTTTCAGGTCATTTTGGCATTGGTAAAATAGTTGCATAGTTACAAAGATATTGCTATTGGCCCTGTATGATAGAAAATGTATCTAAATATATTAAAGGTTGTATTCTTTATTCCATAAGTAAACCAAGTAACTAGAAGTTAGGATTGTATACACCACTTCTTGTTCCTAACCATCCTTAGGAAATTATTTCTATGGATTTTGTAGGAGGTTTACCTATGTCACGAAGAAAAAATGATTATCTGTATGTGGTTGTGCATAGATTCAACAAAATATGTATTTTTGTTCCTTGTACGAAACATGATACATGAAAGGATACTGCACATTTATTATTCAAGAATGTTTAGATCCATTTTGGGTTACCCACTTCTATTATTTCTGATCTTGATGCTCGATTTGTTGGTGAGTTTTGGTTAGTATTGTGGAATTTGATGGATACTAAGCTAAAGAAAAGCACGAACTTTCATCTACAAACTGATGGACAAACAGAAGTGGTCAATCAAATAGTGTTACATTTGCTTAGGGGGTATTGTGGTAAACATCCTAAATTATGGGATGAACATATATATTATGTGCAACATTCCTATAACTATGGTTTGCATTCTTATACTTTAAAGTCTCCTTTTGAGACTTGTTTTGGTAATTTTCCTAAGTCTCCTTTGGAATTCTTTTTTGAAAATGAATCTAACTTAATGGTGGATGCAAATAGTGATGCAAAGAAAGCTAAAAATTTCATTCAGAGGATTCAAATGATTCAAAAAGCTATTCAAGAATAGTTGGAGAAGAGCCAAACTAAATATAAGGCTAGGCATGATAAACATAGAGTTGATCATCAATTCAAAGAGGGTGATCAAGTTTGGCTTCACATTAGTAAAGAAAGATTGAAAGGTGAAGGCATAAAATTAAAGCAAATCAGATATTGTCCTTTTAGGGTTTTGGAAAAGATTGGTACAAATGCTTTCCAATTGGATTTGCCTTCTTATATGCCAATTTATTTAGTGGTTAATGTAGAAAAAATGAAATTATATGAACCTCATATGAACATAAATCAAGATGAGGGTATTAAGGTTCTTAAAGTTGATGATTTTGCTCTTGAGTCTCTTAATGAGTTACAGGAAGATGTTATTATTGATAGGAAAATTAGAACTACATGAAGGGGTGATATAGAATATCTTTGTGTGGGTTTGAAAGGGCTACATCCTAATAAAGAAAAATGGTTGGAAATCAGGAAAGTGAGGGAAAAATACCCTCACCTATTTGATAATTAAATCCAAATTTTGGAGGTCCAAAAGTTCTCAGTGGGGAGGAATAATCTAGGGGATTTTTAACTAAAGATTTTGATCAATAATGGCAATATTTAATTATTGTTGTGAATGAAGGTAGGGCATTATCTGGATAATAATACCACACCTCCACTCACAATGTTTATAATTAATTTTGAAAAATTGCTACCCAAAAAAAAAAATTAATATATTTATTATTTATTAATAAATATATTTTTATTAAAATATTTAATTAAATACTATATATTTTAATATGTTTATTAGAAATTAATAAATACATTTTAATTAAATATTAATCTCCTTTTGAAAAAAGAAAGAAAGAAAAAGAATTAATTAAAAATAAATCCATAACATTCAAACTCCATGCATATTAAATCTTTATTAAAAAAAAAATCCTCATATTATGTGCATTTTAAGTCTTTATTAAAAAGTGGGCAAAAGATATGAGTTTTCAAAGACACATGTTATAATGGCATTGTTTTAACACCAAGTTAAATAGGTGGTAATTTTGTTTAAAGAAAGCTGGCATGGGATTTCAATCTTTATTTAAATCTTGATCTTTATTTTAGTGCCAAAACTTAAGCATGGTAACTTCCTTAAAGAAAGCATCGCATGCCATATTGGATGGCATTGAATTTGAAAAAGATAAGCGTGGGAATTTTAACACATTACATGTTATTCAACTCAATTATTTATGGGTTGGAATTCTGATTCTTATTTTATCTCATGATAATCTTGTTTTTATTAAGAATTACAAATTTTAGGAAACCTTGAATTAATAAAAAATTACCAATCTTGTTTATGATATTTCTTTATTCTTGATTTTGGAATCTTGATTTACATAACAAATATCTTAGGTAATAATATGGCATGGAACCATTTACCATTTTGGGTATTAATTATCCATTTATGTGGGGAAGTTTAATTATTCAATGGATTGGATCAGTGTTGTCACTAATTCTACATCATTATCCACGCTCAGTTATGTGCCAATGATTTGGAACTGAATTTTGGGATTTGGGATTTTGGTCGATTGCAAAGCAATACTGAATATAGATTACAAGAAGTTATAGATATCCAACAACATGTTGTCAAAATTAAAAAAAAACCCAACTCAAGGAAATTGTTAGTACCCCAAGGAAATTTGTTATTACCTAGCCAACATCATTGTTGAGAATATAGATATAACTAAAAGGTTATTTTATGGAGGAGGAATAGGATTTTGGTAGAGAAGTCATGGATTTGCATAGAGGAAATTATAGATAGAGATATCTGGATATAGAGGTAACAAAACCTCTGGGAGGTTTATTTTGTTGCATATATAGATATCTGGTATGGAAATAATTATTTACTCAGAGATCTTTTTTGTAATCAGTCTCAAAGAGTTTTAATAAGATTAGAACACTCATAGAGTGGACTAGGGGATGTATCCATTTGGTGAACCCCCATAAACAAATTTCTATGTTATTATTTTTTAATTTCCTCTCTATGATCAGAAATCCTTTCAATTTCCTTTATTAAAATTACAAAAGTTTTTTAATTTAATTTTTAGATTTATTTAAAGGGGAAATTAGAAATTAAAATATTACATTTAATTTTAAATTTTATCCAAGAAGACTATAAAGGTTTTTATAAATTGGATTTTTGAATCAATGTAGGTAACTCTCATGAGAGTGGGGTGTTGAAAATGTCCATCCTAACCCACTAATAACACATTTCACTACTTATATCAACTAAATTACCTAACAACATGTAATATTAGGGTTTTAAAAATAAGTTATATACAAATATATAGAACTCATGCATTTAGGATCATGTTTGATAGACTTAGACACAATTGTACCTAAAATTTTAGAATAGTTATGCATAAAGAACTCTACTTCCAAAATAAGGACACTAGCACCACATGGTGTTACTATCCAATTAGGGTGTTATTGTCCAAGAGAATTTTTGATACTATATATTGTTTTTAACACTTAGACCATCCTTTGTCTCAGTTTGCAACCTCTAGATCTCCCATTTCAGTCAATTTCCAACTAAGTTTTTATTTTCATTATTTGTTTCTCCGTTTAGAAAGGTCAAATTAAGTCAATTTTTTTACATATCAATGGTTGTATTTATTGAATATTTATACCTTCATTTTTACTATACTCATCCATTTTAACAATATAAGATTTACATGTGTGTGTGTGTGTGTGTGTGTGTGTGTGTGTGTGTGTGTGTGTGTCTTAAAAGGTTAAATTTTTTGGTGAACCTGACTTACATCGAATACTACACAAAACCCTAACCCTAGATAACCATAGGGTATATATTTATAATGTTCTAGGGCCCATATTTAGATTTAAAATCCATACATATTAATGATATAATAATTTTGTAACTTTTTGATGCAAATTCTAATACTTTAATTTGCATGATTGTTTCCTTTAATTTGGAATGAACTCAAAAAATACATAAACTCATGCATACATGATGATTTTTATCAATATAAATGTATGTCATGTTTCATTCTATATCTAGCACGTTATTTTTATCTTATGTGGAATACAATTAAGAAACAAATCCTCAAATACATAGATCATCTATTACATAAGCTAAAAACTAGATTTCAAGTTTCAATGTCATATATTATGCATAGGAAATAATCTCCTTCTCCTCCACATCTTCATGAGTGTGATAAAAACTTTCCCTCTAACCAAGTTTATGTTATCACTCCTCCAAGAGATGAAGTATCCTATACTATTGTTACTAATACCCATACTCATCCTATCCATGCCTCCACCTCTCTCCTACAAGCTGTGTGACTACAAGTTGAATTAAAAATAATTAGGTTTTATACTTGTGAGACTCTAAGGGATCAAATTATCAGTATATCAGGTTAATTTAAAAATAGAAATATTAGAATCAACTATTACATGAAAATATTACAACATTGTAAAATTATATTACAATACAAAATATTCCAAGGCACACTAGTATTAATCATGTATATGTATTTTCACCTAGTCAATTTGTGACAAGCAATGTTACATATCAAAATAAGAAATCACAAAAAAGTACATCTACAACTAGTGATTCAAAAAGTATTCAAATATAAAATAGAATTTCTAGTGAGATTTTAAGGTAAATGATTAAATCTAAGTTGATCAACCTATCTCCTTTACTCTTAGTAAGGAGATCTAGATATTATTGTGCATATCATAAAATGCATGGGCACCACACTGATTCATGTTTAGGATTGAAAAGGAAAATAAAATAGATAATGGATACATATGACTCAAAAAGTGACATATCATCCAAGCAACATACAATGGCACATCTACAATTTTAAAAAGGGTCAAATTCAAAAAAAATACAAAAATAGATACCAAAGCATAACTTAGAACTATAAAAGGCCTACAAAACACAATTAGAGAAAGATATAGTAAAAAAAACATAGTTAAATCAATTAAAAGATTCAAATATAGCTCACCAAAATGAGGCTCAACTTTCACAACAATATGGGTTTGTTAAAAATTATCTAAAATAGTTTGATTATCATGGTCAAGGTATGGGCAAGTAGGGCCAAGGCATCACTACTCCTATTCTAGTAATTTATAATGTTGGTCAACAAGGTTTGGGATTTATTGAACATCCTAAGGAAAAACATTCACAAATATATTTTATAAAGGTAGCATATACAAATACACAAGAATGTTATAAAAAGAGTAAGAAATTAAGTTACAAAATCAAAATCATACTAAGCCAACAAACATTTTCAAAAATAACTTTCTAGGAAAAGAACCTTCAGAGAACCATATGACTACAATAAACATAGTTTCAAATGGAAAATTCACAATTAATATCACAAAGTACAATTCAAACAAGTCAACATCAAAGTATAAGGTAATTCCCCATGCTCATCCAGATACAATAGAAGTCAACACTAGTATTCCATGTTATTATGATTATTATGATATTGACGATAGAAAATACTCAGATTCATACTACAACATCATTCATCTAAAGCATAACAAACACATGACATGAGATATTACAATTCCCATTTTTGACACAAGACACACGACTAGTGAGTCTCCCATGAGACTCATTGGTTAGTATGTTATTCCCTTATTGTACATAATTTTCATATTTTTTCACTCCTTGTATATTGTTTCATTTCCATTTTTCTTGTACATAGATTATATCCAAAAAATACAGAAATAACATAATATGTCAAAACATAAAAAAATTCAAATATTTACTTAGAAAATACAAAATTATAGATTGTATGCATTGCCATGTTTGCATTTGTTATATTTGCTAGACACTACATATGTTATCTATATTAGTATATTTGGTTTATCATATATATATGATTCACTTGTTCTTGTCAAGTGTTTACAAATTTTTACGAGACTCAGGTCTACTACACCAACCCATATTTGCTATTTTCTACCTACTATGGGCATATACACAGATACACAAGTTCCTCATTTGACACATTCACCCATTTGGGGGCACCCTATACATAGTTCTGATTTCTAGGTTATATATTTCAAATTTTAGATCATAGATTTAGCATTATTATACCTCAATATTGATCATGCTACACCAACTCAGATTTTTTATCGACTACTACCACTTTAAACTCAACATATGTATATCCTAGCTCTTATACATATGTGTACCACATTTTCATGCATAATTTCATTTATATCTTTCCTAGTTTAGAATTGATTGTGTCTCTATGCTTCTTCTATTCAAGGGAATTTTAATATGTCATTATTCTATGGCCTTCTTGATTTTGTATGTGGACATTTGAACATGTCCTACCATGTGGCTCTAAGCCATCTTGATTTTTATTTATGTATTTTGATTTTTGAACATGTCCTTTTATGTCTTGCTTTCTTAGATTTAGTGGCATGTGCCCATGTCCCTTGTATTGTGGCCCCTTAGCCCAATTTTCATGCCTCATGTGTGTTGTGTGTATGCCTTCTTATATGCATCTTAGCTATGACACTTGTCTCTTGCTTGTTACACACTCTAGTTTTAGATGCCATGAGGGACCTCACACATCTACCCTTCCTAATTGGGTGTAGTGATGGACATCATGCCCCATCCCACTAGGTATCTATTGAGTTATTACATAGATTTATTGTTCACGTATGTTGTTACATCTAGCTTGATAACCTTGTGAATATTATACCTAACATACATTACAAAATACACACGTATGCTCAGATTATCTTATATTTTAATGTTATGTATGTACATTATATTGGTTTATTAAATAGATGTCATATATAATCTGACTAACACACATTTTATAGAGATATTTGCTTTGAGGATAGATCTTGCATAGGTTCAATAACTCCCTTAAAAATAGAGGGACTTCAAAGGGGTTTGTCATAGAGATCAAGATATCCAAATCAAAATACAATTTTTAGCACATAAGATTAGAATACAAAAATTAGACTTAGGAAAAGATAGTGGGAAATAATAACACAAAGATCAATTATAGTTGTACACAAATTAGAACAATCAGACATTAGTGCCAAAATTCAAACACTAGCACCACATGGGGTTACTATCCAATATATGGTGTTACTATCTAGTAGCCTTAGTTTTATAAAATTCTAGATTGGATAGAAAAGTATAGCTGGTATATTCCATGTTTACATAAGTTTAGTTTTAGATTACATGTTTTGGCTCAATTTAACTCATATTCATACCATTTTACTCAGATTTAGGTACTTAAATTTAGGGCATCATACGTAGAAAGATCATTCTTGTTTTAGTTTAAATGCTTAGATACATATTATTAAAACTCAATCCAAAATCTAGATGCTTAGGTATCAAATTTGGGGGCATGTGTGTGGCACATTATTTTTATATGCTCACTTATACACCAGTTGATTAGATGGAATGACAAACTCTATATCATTCTCTACACTATATGCATCAGATACCATGTTCCAGGTTACACACCAGATTCATCCCTTACTACATCTATAGTGGTTAGTATTCTTGAGTGGCCCAGATCTACCTAGTATGCCTAAGAGGTTGTAGAGCTAACATCTCCAGTTAAACATTTCTAGTTACATCATGTAGTTTTAGTTTTAGATGCATCTACTCCACATTGATAGGTAATGTGGAGTCATAATCTACTTGAATTATTGATCCACCTACATGAGAGCATTGGACACACCATAAATCCAATCCAATCTATTCATAGGTCATGATCCACCAAGTAGGGGTGGGCCATGATGGAGTCAAAACCAGATTTGATTTATTGAGCCACCCACACATTGAGATTGAATAAGACATCAACTTAGTCCAAGTTATTCACTAATTGATCATTATATACATGCACACACACACATTATCATCAGGTTTATGAATTAGGTTGCATACCCAATGAGTTATATTCATTCCTTTCCTCTCTCTTATCTCTTTAATCAATTTTGTATTTACTTTTGATATATCTTAAGTAAGGACTGATAGTGTATTCATTCCTTTATTCTCTCTTCTCTTTATTTGATGAGGTGATATTTGCTTTTGCATTTACATTGCTCTACATATAGTAGTTCCACATGGCACTAGGGTCTAAATTTTGGTGTTATTGTCCTTTCCCTACTTTTTACACCAACTGATATCTTTTCAAATCTAAGACCACCTAGGGTCAGCCTAAACCTTTTTTAACACCCATAAAAACACCAAAACAATATATATACATGACTTTTATCCCTCTACCCACTAGATGTAAATTAGATGCAAATTACACATATAAACTCACAACAAGTTATGCATAATCAAGGTTATCAATCCCTATTATACCCTAATTCTAAATACAACCATCTACTTCATTGTTAAGCTTAGATTATACTCAAATTTACAATATCAAATACATTCAAATCACTTAGGTCAATGATCATACTAGATTCACTTTCACTAACACTTATGTGGGGATAACTACATTGAGCTTGATCCCTCTTCATAGTATAAGTATGCAGGTAATTCTCATCATAGTTGGGTGTTGAGGATGTCCAACCTACTCACTAAAAACACATTTCATTTCTTGTAACAATAGGATACCCTAAAAACATGGATGATTAGGGTTTTTATATAAAATTAGTCAAAATAGGTCATATATAGAGATCTAAAACTTATGCATGATGGATTAGGCTTAACAAATCCAAACACTAGTGCACCTAGAAGTTTCAAATAATTCTACACAAAGGATAGCATTGCCAAAATAGGGACACTAGTGCAACATAGTGCTACTATCTAATTTTGGTGTTACTTATAAGAGGGGTTTTGACACATGGACCTTGTTTATGACACTTAGACCAACCTCTATCTATGTTTTTATCCTCCAAATCTAACATTTTAGTCATTTTCCAACTAAATTCTTATTTACATTATCTATTGATATTTTTATAAAGGTCAAATTGAGTCAATTCTATTACAGATTAGTTGATGTATTTATTTCATATTTATACCCTAATTTACTATACTCAATGTCTTTAACAATAAATGATTTTCACATATATAGGTCCTAAAAGATTAAAAGATATTGTAATTTAGTCACAACAAAGCTAGTACAATCAAAAACATCCTTTATACTTCAATTTTTAGATTCAAAACTTGATAATAAAGATCTAACTATCATGTAATGTCTTGTCTCTTTGTTCATGTGAAATGTCATTGAAATCTATGATAAATTAAGCACTTAATAATTAAATCTTGTATTGATGTCATCTAGCTCCTTATATTTTATATTCTATAAATTGAATCCAATTTGTTTAATAGACACACTTTTATTTGTTATGCACTTATCTAAGTTCATTTCTTATATATTTTGATAAATATTTGTTCATGTTATTTAAAAAATGGATTTTAATATTTTATTTAAAATTAGGTTTCCATTCAAAACCTGCCATATAATTCACCACTTATGACCTTCCTATGCCTTAGGAACATACAAATTAGCAAAAGAGGAAATTGACAATCACACTTAGATAGGAAAACATGGACGCGAACCTCCTAGTCATCAACATATTAATGAGATTATTATAGGATATCCTAAAACTATTAATTAGTTTGTGAATGAACATGACATGTCATGCACTTTTTCTAGGGAAGTTATCTTTATTCTCCTTAGTCTATTTTCAAGTACTCAACATACATAACACTGGACATGGATAATGAACAAGTATATGGTCCTGAAGTAATTGATTTCAATACATGATGCTTCCAATATTATTATTGCAATGAGAACATAGGAATCAAAATGTGACTCTCAATGTACATGAATATGTGAATCATTTTTAAAAATCTATGAATATTCTTATACATATATCTATTAAACTTACTCCTTTGCCTAATTCTATTTTGCATCCATCTCATTATTTTAAGTAATTTTTTTAATATTAGTATTTTCACTTTCATTTTCATATTTTTAAATATTTTATTCCATTTTACCACTTTCAACACATATTACTCATGTGCAATTAATACATCTTGTGCAATGTTATCAATCATATAATTACAGAAGTCATGATGTTCATCGTTTAATATTTCCACCTAGTGGATCAAAATTTAATACATATTTATACATTATTTTGTTCCTAAAATAACCTTCTTCCACATGGAATGAACTATTCGATATACCCATTCACTAAACTATAATATGTATTTATTTATTTTTCCTATGTATAATTGTAGTACAACATGTGACAATCTCTCATTAGTTTGTAGTATCAAATCTCATGGGTTGTTTTCACTCTTTACATCACTTTATGCACTCAATGGATATGTGAATTTATTAAATTTATTTTATATTTTTATAGCCTCTACACCTTTCCACTTTTACGTCTACTGTGGCCATGTGAAAGCTTTCTCTAAACTTCATCTTCTCTTGGGTTGCGATTATTTGTCATTTTTCTCTTTCTTGCCTTACATCAAAGCAACCTACAAAACACCCTCATACTTATCACACAATCATAAATTTAATAAAATTTATAAATGTTATTAATAACTACATATATTCAGTAGCTATTAAAATCCACTAAAACATAAAACAAACTAAAGTGAATCTTGGGCTTACACAATATTGCATCACATTTTAGGATTTCCAAAAAAATGCATTAACTTTTGTAGGATTTTCCATTTCATGTCTTTATTTCAACATGAGTTTACTAATCTAATTATTCTGAAATGTTATTAATTTAATATTTCACATAATACTAATTTAATTTTTGGGTTTATTGGCTTTATCACAAAACAATACCATCTCTTATTAATATTGATTTGATTTGATTTTTTTTTCTATATATGTATAGTGTGTTTTATTCTAGTGTGTTTCTCCTATGCATGTAATTTTATTGAAGAAAATAAGTTTGGGTTCGATTGTGTTGATCACATGTATTGAGTATTCACAATCTAAAGGACTAGACTTCATGTATGTTGTTTTTGGCACTTAATAATCACATCACTATGTATGGTAGGACTCACCTACATTATCTAGTCACATCAAAAGGTTGGGTTGTTTGTTCATTAAATTAGTTCATCATCAAACCTCAAAATTCTAGGAGATAGTTTCTACCATATCTAATATAGGCATAAAACTATTAAGAAGAGTTTTACTTAATTCGATGGGATTAGAAAAGATTAATAAAATTGTAAACTTTGCATGTTAAAATGATCTGAATAGATAATTGATACATAAATTTCTACTCCTTTAGACATGATACCATTAAATGAATATTTTTTCTCCATCATTTATTATACATACTCATCTCCCCACATTTCATCACACCTAAATAATGACTAGTCTGTTATAATAAATTATTATGAACAAATATTTTTTATAATAAAGATTTTCCATAATTTATTTATAATAAATATTTTTAAACATCATTATACATGTACAAAATACAATACTAATTCTTAATGAATAAATATAAAAATAATAAAATATATATATAAATGATATGATAGTAACATTATACGTTAAAGGATATGACTATGTTTACCTAACATGGAGTCACCACTAAGTGTCAGAAATACACCCATGATTTTAGCTCTTTTAATTGCTCCATGGCCATATATGTGTGTGTGCACATGCACACACTAAACTCTTCTTAATAAAAAATTTTAGATTCTTAGTAAATGTTATCAATATAAAAATTATTTGAATTATAACAATGTTTTATCCTTTTTAAATTAATACTAACTCACATTAAGACTAGATGTTTTAATGCAATTGAAATATGATAAAGAGGAAATGAAAGACAAAAATATTAACATTGGAATATGGTCCTAGAAAGGATCTCATAAATATATAAATCAAATATTTTTGCCTTAGGAGTCACATCTGATTTCTAAAAAGAATTTGAGTTTTGGAGGAGTATCCATAGATCAATAACATCCATTCTCTATCTTATAAGGGAAGGAAGGTCTTTTAAATATTTTTATGAGCATGATAATGAATGAAGTTCAACATATCCTCTTTTATATCCCTGATTGGGCTCATTAAAAAGTGTAGATATGATATTTGGACTTACACCTAGAGTGCTTTGATTAGATGTTGTTCCTCTTCATAGAGAATAGGATAATGATCCACTTAGACTAGAGGTGTGTGATGTCCTAACATAATAGTTATGGAAATAATATAATTGAAGGTTGGTACAAGAGGATGCATGGACATCAGAAGGTGAGTGGAGCCATAAATTTCACATTAGGGTATTAGTAAAGATCAAAAAAATTCTAGTGCATGTGGTGTCTTATAATACTATTTTTTACTTTTCTATATTAATGAATGAATTACATGTATATATCACAAGAAGACATAACAAGATCTATAACAAAATAAAAAATTGCAAAGAGACAAAATCCTACATAAAATTTATAGGTTACATTAGCTAAACTATGATCTATAAAATTGCTTCTTGCTAAGCTTCACTAGGTTTATAAGAAATTTAAAAAAACAAAAAATGATATATAATGATTTAAACCATATTTAAAACAATTTTAGAATTGAGACATGGAGAATATAATAAAAAAGAAGAGAAGGAAACATAAATCATATTTAGATTTCCTATGTTTGAAATAGGCATGAAAATATTAGGGGAATCGTAAGGGATATTATTGATATCTTACAAGGGAATTTCAAGAGCTAAAATTGATATCATACATTTTGATAGAAATGAAAAAAGAGAGTAAACTCTATAAAAACAAAATAGAGCTTTTCTATAATTCAAATAGATTTTTTATGCATAACATTTCATAAAATTATAAAATTTCTTAAGGTTGCATTTGTTTGATGGAGGTTTGAAATAATTATATGGCCTTTGGAAGGAATGCCTAAGAACATCCTTATGGTCACCAAGAAGATTAAATGTGAAAACAAAGATCCCATAGCCTATTGAAAATGCAGTCCTTGTTACTAATATATGGTAATATCTTATCAATTGTACTATTTCTAAAGATCATGATTATAATTCCCATACTTATATTTAGGAAACTAAAAGAGAAATATCTATAAGTGAGTGGGGCCTAATAAGTGAAAGGGTATTTTGGGATAAGGTGTCAATATGGTGAACACATTTTCTACTAAAGTTGGATGAATTTTTCATTAATTACAAATATATTTATACCCAATTTTAGTGCATTAATATTATATCATAAATATTATTAAATCTAAAAATTACATACAAAATACTATATTATTGTTAGTACACTCTATTTCAACCAAAAATTTCTCAATTTAAGATAATTGTGAGTTAATGCTAATATTGGGTTCATTCATGTACATTTTTTATCATACCAAACCTTTAAATCTAACATATTCTATTTGTTCCTCCATATACCTTCATTACCACTCAATTCCATGTTCTTTCATAATTGAAAACAACATGTAAGACTCACCAAAATATTAAATTCATATTAAAAAGTTTTGAACAAGAAATTATAATATAAAACTAATTCTTACATTGTTCTATTACAATTTTCTATAATTTAAACAATATTTCATTATAATTGATATATATACATATATACATAAATATATGCATACATTCATACATACATACATAGACACACATTTATTAATAATAAAAGTTTATCCTTTGACCAAATTTTATGTCTAAAAATATTGTTATAATTATAAAAAGGATTTTTTCCACACACTTTCCTTTTCCACTGTTGTCAAAATGTAAGATATATATTTTAGTTCTTTTAATTTCCCCATGTGTGTGTGAAACTATAAGGTAAGGAAGGTACTATAACTATTTTTATGGGCATGATAATTAATGAAATTCAACATGTCATTTTTTTATTCTTGATTAGGATCATTTGAAATATGAGATATGAAATATGGACTTATGCCTAGAGTGATTTGAGAGGATGTCTCTCCTCCTCATAAATAATTTTCAAAACATCCACTTAGACTTGAGATGTATGGGGTGATAAGAGATTAGTTAAGGAAAAAATATTATTGAGGTTTGGTACAAGAGGATGAATGGACATCAGATAATGAGTGGATACCTTTAAAACTTACAAATTAGGGTATTAGTAGAGCTCAAAAAAATTCTAGTGCATGTGATGCCTTATAATGCTATTTTTTCCTTTTCTATATTTTTGAATTGATTGAATTTAGATGCTTATAAGATATAGTAGGATCTATAACACAAGAAAACAATTTCAAAGAGATAAAATCTTGCATAGATTTAGGTTGTATTAACTAAACTATAATCTATAAAATTAGTTCTCACTAAGATTAACCATACTTATAAGAAATAAAAAACTAAATTAGATTCTATATAATGATTTTAATTATATTTAAAATAATTTTAGAATTGAGATGTAGAGAATCTGATAAAAAGGAAGACAAGGTGTATGCAACTAAATATGTTTGCTTCCACACTAACATCATTGATTCCATCTAATTTTCCTTAATATTTTATTATCCCAATCCTAATATAATATTTATAATATATCCATCATCCTAAAATAAACTTATAACATCCCATGACTAATTAATGTTTCTAATTAATCCCACTTATATCCAAATCTTGTCTTATCTAATATTTGGGAATTTAAAATTCCCTCCCACCTACCCTAGCCTATGAGTAGCATCTCATACAATCCTAGAATCTTTAAAACCCATTAATTATATGAATAATCACCCACTAATCATGCTTAAACACATATAAATACTCTAGAGGCTTCTACCTCTAGAGCACTCCCTTCTCTAGAATCATCCAAGGAATTTTTAATTTTTTGAATAATTCTCCACCATTAATATTCCTATACCCAACTTTGAATTCTGGAAATTCATCTTATTTCCTCCCTCTCTATAAATGACCAACCCAATTTCCATACAAATTCCAATAAGAAAACTCCATGAAAAATTAGTCCATAACCTATGAATAATCTTAGTCTATTATCAAGGTATACTCCATTGCTACAACTTTAAGGTCTGAGTCTATATTAAGTAATCAAGTTGTCAATTTGGAGTATGATATTATCTAAAGGGTTATAATTCAGGTATAAATCAGGTTATATCTTCTATTTTTATTGCATTTTCTCATTTTTAACCAAATTTTTGAGGTTATGCTTAAATTTAAGTAAATTGTAGTTATTTGTGTATGCATAACCCAATTGCTCAATTTTTTACATTAGATTTGGTGACCACAGTGGGAGCCTCCTTTTGGTTTTGACCTTTTAAATGTTTAAGTTTGCTATGAGAAGATTTTGGGGTTGATAAAAGAAGGATAAATAACCAAATTATATAAAATTATTGTGCATACTCTATTTTTACAAATCAAATTTGCATTTTAGGAGGAACAATATTGCTACATATAGACTTATAATTACACCTTTTATAATATTGTTTTTATATAAAATGATTGAAATAATCTTTATTTTTTAAACAAGTTTACTAATTTAGGTATAATGATAGTAATTTATACATACTTTTATCCTAAATTAATTTTCCTCTAATTTTGTTAAAACCCTAAAAAAGAAAAAAAGGAGAGAGAGAAGAGAGAGAGAGAGAGAGAGAGAGAGAGAGAGAGAGAGAGATTTGTTGATCAGATATTTTTTTTTACTAACCTTGATCATTTTAGTGACCATAACTCTCTTAGAAATTTGTGTTAGGTTGTGGAGCTAAAAGCTTCACTGATGCAAATAGGAGAGGAGGTTGCTGAAGGTTGTTGAGTTGCAGAGCAATCGGCATCGGTCTGATCAGCCGACGTCAGTCAGGTTAGTGAAGAGAAGCAACTGACATCGGTCAGGGATCGACCGACGTCGGTCACCTCCAGGTAGATAGAGACTGACATTAGTTGCATGTGTGGTTCAAAACTGCAAGTTTTATGGGTAGTTAGTTAACGAACCAAGTGTTTGCATGTCAAGAGCCAAATTTAGACTTGAAGCTACAGATCTAATTATTGTTTGCATGAGATATATTTAAGTGATTCATGGGCTATATTGTAAAGTGTGCTAGAGAGTAAGAGAGAAAAATATTAGCTCCTTCTGTGTGTGAAGAGAGCATGGTGTGTTCCTCCTAGTGCCACAGTGTCAAGTGTGGGTGCTGGTTTGGAGAATCAGAGGGGTTCTTCATGTATGTATGATCTTGGTCAACAGGTGTGCATGGCTACATTAGGAGATCTACATGGTAAGTAATATCATTGATCTACAGGTGTATGTGTGTGCATGATACAAGTTTGCAGGTGTGCAGAACTAGAGTGATTTGTAGGTGTGTAAGATCAGGGAGGACAGCAACACAACAGGGAGCAAGATCAGGCAGGATCTACTTGGAGTACAGTGTGTACTTAGAAAGAGAGCAAAGAGGAAGGCAAGGTAATTTTTTCCATAAGTAAGATTGTTTGAGTTACAGGTTGTTGTAGGTTCAGGGGAGATCTACTTGAAGTATGATTGTGTACTTGTGGAGTGTGTGGAGTGCGTGGAGCACTGGTGTATTGGCAATAGTGGATACTGACTGGTTGGAGGTGAACACCAACTCTGTGTTTGAGTTGTGTGTTGGGACTGCAAGAGAGAGAGCTTTGAGGAAAGAAGTACTGTACACTCGAGGTGTGGGAAGCCTCTGAGAGGTGTGAAGAAGAAGTGGCATCTTCTTTATTATATTCTCTTCTAGAAGAGTATTAATACAATTGTGTATTGTCTCTCATATTTTGTGTTATTTTTGAATTCTAGTTACTTGTGATTCTGGTTTAATTCTGCATGTAAGTTGCTTGTATTTGGTAATCAATTGTGTGCTTCCGTTATTTCCCAACAAGTGGTCTCAGAGCTAAGGTTGCAGGGAGCAGGTTTTGTGTTTGGTTACAGGTCACTCTCAGGAGTTTCTGATTGAGTGGGAGTAGAGCAATGGCAGAAGAAAGTAAGCTAAGAATGGAGGAATTGAAAAGCACGAATGGTCAATTACGGTCCTATGGAAAGAAAGAGTAGGTAAAGAAATATTGTTGGTTGGTAGAAGATCAACATGAAGGAACTGAAGAAGCAGATGTTGCAGGTGTTGTTGCAAAGGATGCTCTAGGAGGTTTCTTGGATAAAGTAGAATCTTGTCTTATAGATTATGTTGCCTCTTTCCATGTAGTTTGAAATAGAGTTTTTTCCATAAGGTCTTTGGAGACTTTGGAAAGATTTATTTAGGGGTTGATGTGCCTTGCCAAATAATTGGCAAAGGGGAAGTGAAGCTGAAATTGTAGGCGGCCAACACATGGGTGTTGAAGGAGGTCATGTAGGTCCCAGTGTTGAAGATATGGCTAATTTCTTCAAAAAAGTTGGTTGATAAGAGATGCACAAGAACTCTCACAGCAGATGCACTTGAATTAGCTGGTGGTAAGAAAGTAGGTACCCTTAATCTACTTACTTATATTACCGATTCTTCTTCTGTTGTGGAGACGTGGCTTTGTAGGCTTGGTCACATGAGCAAGAAGGAGATGCATGTTCTTAAGAGGAAGTTAGATGTGTTTGACAGGCTTAAGAACTGGAAAGCCTTGGTGTTTATGGAGGAAACGGCAGATAGAGATTAGTGGAGAAGGTTGAGTAACTCTGAGTAGAGCAGTTTGGATAGGGATTTGATTCAAAGAAAGCTCACGAGTAAAAAGTCACAGGAAAACATAGGTACCAGCGTCGGTCAGGAGGAACCGGCATCGAACAAACAGGTGTTGATGTTGGTCATGTGTAGACCAAAGCCGGTGATGTTAGGTAGGGTAAGACTGACGTCGGTCAAGAGGACCAACATCGGCAATAGGTAAGATCGATGTCGATTAGGAGGACCAATGTCAATAATAGGGACACTGATGTTGGCAGACTTGGTAGTCAGGATAGGTGCATGGAAACTGACGTCAATCAGATGCAGACTGTGTAGTGACCGAGGTCGATCGCTGTAATAGATTTTGGGTGGCTAACAAGCTGTCAAGGAGTCTCAAACGCCCATATGGAGGACTAAAAGTGCAAGTAAGCCTCAAATTCATTATTCCTCTTCTTTATACTAGTTGCTAACTGCAGAGCAGGAAGGATCCAGGAAATAGTGGGAGCATGGCAGGAATAAGATGTAGAACCAAATTGGAGATTTGGTAGGGTTGCCAGCCGGTATGAAAGCACTGAGAGATGAATGGATACTTTAGTTAAAGAATAGAGAGAATGGACATGTGAGACGAAAGGCCAGGTCATATGGTCTTGAGGAAGCTGTAGGACAGTGGTACAAGTTTGACAGGTGGATAACAAAGCATGGCTTTAGTCAATGTCAGGGTAACTACTGTGGTTTGTCTTACCAGGTGGATGATGAGTTGTAACATTATCTAGTTACTGTATGTGGATGATATGCTAGCAAAAGATTCAGACATACAAGGTTTTGCTAAACTAAAGGTAAGGTTAGTTCAGTGGTTTGTCATAAAGAATTTGGAGCAGTGAAATTCTTTGGCATGAGTGTGTTCTAGAGGCATGGAAATCACAGGATGATTTTATCTCTGGAGGATTGTGTGAAGCCGGTTATCATGCTAATGGGTTGGACAGAAGTGTCCTGATTCACATGATGAGGTTAAGTACATGAGTACTAGACCTGAGTTTTCCCAAGCAGTGGGTGTTGTCAGAGAGTTAGGAGCCAATTCAAGGAAGTGGGTTCTTAGGTATTTGAGAGGGACCAGCAGCAGGTATACATGCTATGCAGGGTCAGGACTTCACTACATGGGTTTGTAGGTTCAGATGTGGCAAGTTACTCAAATGACAGGAGGTACACCACAGGTTGTGTGGTGGTTGGTCTTTAGGATTCATCTTGAAGAGGGATACAAGCCAGGAAATAGATTAGATAGGGTATAGGTACAGGTACAGTGTAGCTATTTATCTCCAAGTGGGAGATTGTTAGGTTGTGGAGCTAAAAGCTTCACTGATGCAAATAGGGGAGGAGGTTGCTGAGTTGCAGAGCAACCAGCATCGGTCTGATCAGCTGACATCGGTCAAGTTAGTGAAGAGAAGCAACTGACGTTAGTCAGGGATCGGCTGACATCGGTCACCTCCAGGCAGATAGGGACTGACGTCAGTCACCTGTATGGTTTAGAATTGCAAGTTTTATGGGCAGTTAGTTAATGAACCAAGTGTTTGCATGTCAAGAGCCAAATTTAGACTTAAAGCTACAGATCTAATTATTGTAATTAGATGTCTAATTATTGTTTGCATGAGATCTATTTAAGAGACTCATGGGCTGTATTGTAAAGTGTTCTAGAGAGTAAGAGAGCAAAATATTAGCTCCTTCTGTGTGTGAAGAGAGCATGGTGTGTTCCTCCTAGTGCCATAGTGCCAAGTGTGGGTGCTAGTTTGGAGAATCAGAGGGGTTCTTCATGTATGTATGATCTTGGTCAGCAGGTGTGCATGGTTACATTAGGAGATCTACATGGTAAGTAAGATCATTGATCTACAGGTGTATGTGCGTGCATAATCCAGGTTTACAGCTGTGTAGAACCAGATTGATTTGTAGGTGTGCAAGATCAGGGAGGATAGCAACACAATAGGGAGCAAGATCAGGTAGGATCTACTTGGAGTATAGTGTGTACTCAGAAAGAGAGCAAAGAGGAAGGTAAGGTAGTTCCTTCCATAAGTAAGATCATTTGAGTTGCAAGTTGTTGTAGGTTCAGGGGAGATCTACTTGAAGTATGATTGTGTACTTGTGGAGTGCGTGGAGCACTTGTGGAGTGCGTGGAGCACTGGTGTATTGGCAGTAGTGGATACTGACTGGTTGGAGGTGAACACCAACTCTGTGTTTGAGTTGTGTGTTGGGACCACAAGAGAGAGAGCTTTGAGGAAAGAAGTACTGTACACTCGAGGTGTGGGAAGCCTCTGAGAGGTGTGAAGAAGAAGTGGCATCTTTTTTATTGTATTCTCTTCTAGAAGAGTATTAATACAATTGTGTACTGTCTCTCATATTCTGTGTTATTTTTGAATTCTAGTTACTTGTGATTCTGGTTTAATTCCGCAGGTAAGTTGCTTGTATTTGGTAATCAATTGTGTGCTTCCGTTATTTCCCAACAACTTGTAGGTAATTATATTTTAAATATTTTCTTTTCTTATATCAATGTCATGAAGGATAATCATGTATTTTGATACATGTAATTATTTTATTCCATAATAAAAGGTTTCATTCAATCATTTAGTAAAAATCCTCTCATGCTTTATACCACTTATAAATTTTGTCTATTATTTCACATGGATTAGATATACTTACAACTACAATATCTGACACAAATCTACTTTTAGGTATGTCTTGACATATCCCAATGTTCTTATTTTAGTGCACACTATAGATATGCTAGATAAGGCACATTTATTGGGACAGACACCTATTGTTGCATTTGAAAAAATAGCATCAATACCACATGAAGATAACCATGTATTTATAAGTTAAATTTTGTATAGAGAAGACATTTTTTTCATCCATTTGATCATATACTAGTAATTTTGTTGAGTTTTTAACCTTGAATTTTTAATCCTTATCAAAAATACCATTTCATGCATATCCAATAACCATCATAATTTATGTACATATCTTACAACCTTATCGATAAAAAAATAAGTTTCTATTAAGCTTTGATGAAATTTTGTTCCATTTCTCCTATTTTGGGCACATGTTATCAATTTTGTTGGAGAAAAGACAATTGATCAGGTCAAACACCTATTTGTAGCATTAGCTAAAATAACAATAATGCCTCATGATAAAGACACCACCACTCTTATCTCCTCAAATAACTTGGCTCAAAGGTTACACCTAGAGTTCAACATCATTATTACTTTGAACACTCCATGAGGCTTAATAGGCTCTAAATTTCTCTTCATCTCTTTGGCAATGGTTTCAACATAGGCTAATGTTTAGTTTTTAAGTTTAGATTGCTCTACATAAGTCTTTACAAGTAATATATCATTCTATATGGTTACTTTCTGATTATCTATGAATATATAGTTTAAATTTTAGATATATCTCATTTCAAAACAACATCACAATATTTTAATTTTTCATTTTTTGTTTAAAAAAAAATTATATATAATATGGGCACATTTTTTCTGACCTACATGGACACAACTATCAAAAGATTAAAACTTTGTAACTATTAATTTTTTTTCATGTAATGGATGCCATGATACTAACATCATTTTATTTTTAGGTTTGCTTGTCAAATAACATGAGTCAAAACAAATAACCCTTTATTTGCTTTTAAAATTTATTCTTTATGAGTTCCCTTTTTAGATGTTTTTCATTAATTTTGAGTAAATATGAGGGTTCTATAAGTCCCAAATTGCATTTAGCATCAAGGGATCTACCCCTCGACCCTATTTAGATACCATAATGGGCATTGCCTTTTGACATCATTAGGGGATGTTTCCCTTATATCCATGCATCGTGGCCCCTCGTTTAAAGGGTCATAGTGTAAAAATCATGAATTTTTTTTTAATTTTTTTATTAAGGATTATTAAGATAACCTTTTATTGGGATTTTTATAGGGGTAAAACTAATGATAATTTTGTCTTGCTTAAAAACTAATAACATTTTGTATTTTAGGTATTTATTTAAAATCTTTCTTTGTAGGTCAAATTTTTTGTCTATCATCTTATCTAGTAGGTCACCCTTCAAGATTTCTAAATTAAAGCTACTAATCACTTAATTTTTAGGATGCTTGTTAAATATTTTAGTGTTTTACAAATCATCTTATATATATATATATATATATATATATATATATATATATATATATATATATATATATATATCACAATGAATTAGGTAATAAATATTTTTGCTTGCTCGAGTATCACTTGAGGGCTACAATGGTGTATGCTCTCCTCCAGGTATCCTAGCAGTGAGTCACATAAGATAAAAAACCAATAAAAACCCATGCCATTCTTTTTTTAGGGGGAAATGTAACATAGAAGTAATACCCATACACTTGTTGTAGTCCTAGTGGTATTATGACTATGGATTTCATCACCATGCACAAATCCACACTTTATGTTTTTGTGGAGTTTAAAAATCATTGTGAGCAATCTTTAGGCCAAGTGATTGACCACATATAGGTCTTCTATGAAGGGAAAGAGTTTATTCTCTGACCCAAGTATTAGATAACACCTGATATAGAGTTAGGACCCACATGCCTAGTATATATTCCCCTAATGATCTCATGTATCCTAGAATAGGACCATTAACCATAACATGTAACTCCATGCTTGAGTAAGTATCAGCTCTCTAGTGATTTTTAAGTGCAAACAAGGTTGAGAGGGTTTGGGAGATTTCGTACTGGGTCATCAGCCTATAACCTCACTGATAAAGCTATTAGATAGTGTAGTCATCAAGGTAGACTCCCAAAATAGTTTATTAGTAATAATTTTGTGCTTTACATGATTTTGTGAGTATTGTTTTAGATAAGTGTTGTTTTTTATCCAAGTCTACCTTTTACCCAAGCTTATACACACCTATCTAGGTGTCCTTCACATATCATCATACTATATATCCTTGTCAATATCTTCTTATACATATTCACTTTACATATTTTGTTACATACTTTTAACCTTACCTCATGTTTCATCTTTCCCTATCTCTCATCACCCCTCTCATCTTAGTCACAACCTAGTCTAATCTCGTCCATCTAACACTAGTCATACTCCCATCACTTGCATACTTTAATCTATTATTGACATCCCTACAACACATCTTATCATAGTTTAACCTCACACTCTTCACTTAGTATTAGAAGTAATTTTCTTGTTTCCATCTTTATTACTTAAAACTAAAATCCACCTTATCTATAACCAATCACATCTTGGTCCTTTTAATCACCATATCCTCATATCACCTTGTTTTATCTAACTCATCCTTAGGGTCCTAATACAAACTCATTTATTAATTTGTCTTAATTGTGCCACTCATATTGACCTTGTCTAGATTTATCACCTTATTCCTTCTTATACAAACTATTCCTAATAATAATCCAACACTTTTGTACCTTATCATCTCTTTTAGCATAGTAGTCATCATATCAAATCTATTTTTTCTATTTTTGTATGTCAACTCCAATTCTAAGTTAATATTTATTTGAACACTCTTATGTAATATTTTATTCATTTAATGAGAATCAATAGGGAATTTTGATTTCAATAAATCTCTGAGTTTTATGCCTACTGATATATTACTTAGCTAGTTTATGTTTCCATCATCTAGTATCAGAGCATGTTCAAATCTTAGAGAAAATGTATTTGTGAATCGATATTTTATATTTTGGTAGAATATTCTATGAATAAATAATAGGTGTCAAATATGGTGAGAGGATGAGGAGGATTAATTTCTTAGATAAACATGACTATGTAAGAGATATAGAGGCAACTAAAATGATTAACTACAATTATATAAATTAAAGACAAAGGTGAATATAATATCTAGTGGAATAAATAAATCATGAATATGAAATTTAAAAAGAAGAGGAATGAGAACATATAAAATAAATTGAAGAGAGGATGGTTATGGATATAGAGGGAAGGAAAAAATGAATTAATGTTGATTTTTCATATTATGGAGGTAGTTTAAAACCAAAAGAGCTGATAGATTGGATGAACAACATGGAGAAGTTTTCCAAATTGAAAACTATGAGAGATGACAAGAAATTAAAGTTTGAATGAATAAAATTGAAAGTTCATGTAATGATTTGGTGGGATCACCAGCATAAATAAATATAAATAAAAATTAAAGATAAGATCAACATTTGGATTAAGATGGAGAAGAATCTATGGGAGAAATTTCTTTCTATGGATTACACAAAAATGTTATACAGAAGATTCCATAATTTAAGGGAAAGGGATCACAATTTATAAGAGTATACATATGATTTTTACAAGATTTCCATATGAGTGGATCATGATGAAACAAAATAAAAAAATAGTTTTAAGTTATGTAAATGGTTTTTTTTTTCTATTCAATAAGAATTGAGCATGCTTAGAATAATTTCCATGGAAGAGAATTATCAATTAACTTTGAAAGCAGAAGAAATTTAAAATAGATGAACTTTCATAATATAAATTATTTCAATAAAATTATAATCCCCTCCAATAAGGGGATGAGGTGGGATTAATACAACTAGAGATGGGTTTAAACCCACAAGAGTAGAATCATCATGTGGTGCATAAAGGAAAGAATATAATAAATAAAGGTTTCAATACCAACAAAGTGGGAGGGAATTTCAATTAAGATGAGGATATGATGGTGCTATAGGATGGTTTTTGCATCAACATAGGTATTTTGAAGATGAGTTTATCGGTTGTTTGATTGTCCATACTATAATTAATAAGAAAGGAGGTGAGATGATTACCTAAGAATGAATTTAGATGAGGCTGGGATAAAAGAGAAAAATATTGAATTTACAACGACATATATTAGAGAAAATATCAAGATGAGAACAATGATTTCTCCATGTAAATAATAGGTACAAAATAGTGAAGGTGGATACGTGTGGATATGAACAAATATTTTTAGAACAAGGTGTGATTTAGTAGGTAAGATATACAAAATAATTTGTAGATTGTGGTGGTTTTGAAAGTATGGTTTCTAAGGACATGGTTGAGAAACTAGATTTAGAATGTGAAAAAACATCCTTATCATTATTGAATTTAATGTTTTAAAAAAGTGATTGAATTTATAGTAAATTAAAGGTGCTTAATCAAGTTCTTGATAGGAAGAACTTACAGAATGAAATATTATGTGATGTTATACCACTAGATGCATGCCATGTGTTATTCATAAGGTTATAATAATTTGAGAGAAAATTGATTCATGATGGTAGGTTGATGTTATTTATTAATAGTAATGAAATAAGACACATAAGTGGTTTAGATAATATTAGAAGTATTAGAAGTATTGTAAGAATAAGAACATGTTATACATGATGAGTTACCAAATAATTTACCACCAAAGACAGACATTCAACATCATATTTATATAATTCTAGGATCATCTCTACCTAATCAAGTAGAATATATAATGATTCCAAAAGATATGCATAATTCAATAAATAGTTTATTAAATTGGTGAGAAAGGATGCAGGAAGGGAGAACATGAGTCCATGTGAAATACCAACAATGATAATTCTAAATAAATATGGAAGGTGGAGGATGTGTGTGAATAGTAGAGAAATCAATAAAATTGACATCAAATAAAAATTTATTATACCTTATTTTGATGATATGATGGATGTTCTTGGAGGAGAAAAATAATTTACTAAGATTTATCTAAGGAGCGGTTACTATCAAAGGTAAATTCATAGAGGAGATGAATTAAAACCATGATTCAAGACTAGGGATGGATGATATGAGTGCATGGTGTTTCCTTTTAGATTATCAAATTCACCCAACACCTCAAGGAGGGTGATGAACACACTATTATGAGATTACATTTGTAAGTTTTTGGTGGTTTATTTTGATGATATGTTTTATTCAATAAGAGTAAATAAGAGAACTTAAGGCATTTAATAATGGTATTAGAGTTGTTAAAAAGGGATAAAATCTATGAAAATCTAAAGAAGTGTAGGTTTATGAAGAGTAATTTAGTATTTTTTAGATTTGTATTTTCAATAGATGGAGTAACGATGGATGAATAAAAAGTAAAGGCAATTATTGAGTTGTGAATTCCAAGAATCATTACATACCTATAAGAAGTTTCCATGGTTTAGAATATTTTTACATAAAATTATTTAATAATTTTAGAATTCTTGTTAAACAAATAAAAAATTTCATGAGAGGAAAATAATTTTTGGATAAGAGAGACAATAGATAACTTTAAGTTTTTGAAGAATGAGGTTACAGAAAAACCTATTTTAGCATTATCAATTTCTAATAAAGTATTTTAGGTTGATTTTCATGCATCACTTTTGGGAATTAATGTTGTCATGAGTCAAGAAGTAAGGCCAATAACATATTTTAGTAATAAATTTAATGAGGTAAGAAATAAATATTCTACATATGATTTTTAATTTTATGTCATTTACAATCATTAAAACATTTGAGCCATTACCTGGTGACTAAGGACTTTATCCTATTTATAGATCATGAGGCTTTGAAGAATGTGAACACTCAAAAAAAGTTAAAATGTAGACATGAAAAGCGGGTGTCTATCTCTTAGGGATATAATTTTGTTTTGAAACATAGTTTAATAAAGTGGAATCAACTAGTTGATGCTTTGAGAAGGATTTTAACTTTGTTAACTAATATGATAAGTGAAGTAGTTGGCTTTAAAATTATTAAAGAATTATATCATACTAATCCATATTTTTTAAATATAGTTGATAAATTAGGAATCCATTAGCAAGTGATATAGGTATTATTCATGATGAACATCTTATAGAGGATGGTTATCTCTTCAATGGAAAATAACTATGTATCCCAATTGTGTCTACAAGAGACATAATTATAAGATAAATACATTGTTGTGGTTTGGATGTATATTTTATTAAGGTAAAGATAATAACTTATTTTGAGGAGACATATTTTTTGCCAAATATGAAGATCAATATGGTAAGGTATGTTTCAATATGTATAATGTGTCATGTGGCTGAATTCCATGTACATAATATATGGTTTTACATGCCATTATTGGTTCTAGGAGGACCATGGAGACATTTGAGAATGGATTTAATGTTAGGATCACCAAAACCACATAGAGGTAATGATTCAATATATATTTTTTTAGATAGGTTTTATAATATGGTTCATTTTATTGCATATAAGAAAACTAATGATGTCATTAGAATTTTTGAACTATTTTTAAGGATGTTGTGATATCGCATAATTTTACAAACACAATTACATTAGATAGGGACATAAAATTCATAATTCATTTTTGGAATAATTTAATGAATACACTGGGAATTAATCTATAATTAAATAGTGTATACCACCCACAAATAAATATATGATTAAAATTTATAAATAAGAGCTTACAAAAATTATTGAGATGCATAATTGGAGAGAATCCAAAACAATAGAACTTGGATTTACCATAGACTAAGTCTACATATAATAGTTTAGTGAGTAGATCAAATATAAAATCACCATTTAAGATTTTTTTATGGGATAAATCCTATGAGTGATGGTGTATTTATCAACTGCATAACATGTTAGTCATTAGGGAGAAGCATTTGCAGAGCATATATGATATTTGAAATAATAAGTGATGAAAAAGTTATAGGAAGTAATGAGAAGTATAAAGTATCAATAAATGTTAGAATAAATTCAAAGGTATATAAAGAAGGATACTTAGTTATGATGTACTTGAGGAAAGAAATATTTCTAACAAACACACACAATAAGTTAAGGTATAAAAAATTGGTCCATGCAAAATTATGAAGAAAATCAATGACAATGCTTATGAGGTGGGTTTACCTCATAATTTTGAAATATCTCAAATATTTTATGTTTCAAATTTATCTAAAATTGATGAAGAATATGGTGAAGGGGAAGAATATGGAGAAGTAAATTGGTAATAATAGGTACCAAAAAAGATGAAAAAATATAGCATAAGTTCTAGATAAAAATATAATGCACACAAGACAATGATGTTATAATAGGTATTTGGTATAGTGGGAAGGACCATAATAAGGAGGAAACACTTTGATTTATAATAGGATATAAAAATGATATTAAAGAATAAATGGAAGGGTTTAAATCAGAGCAACTCACAGGGGTTGAGTTGTTTTCAATAAAAGGAGAATGATGTAGAGACCAAACTTCTAGATGCCAAAATTTTTGACCCATAACTTAGTTTAAGACTTTATTTATACTAAAATTACTATCTAAAAAATTTTAATTTAGCCACAATATAGTCTATCTAGTTAGGTATATTTTATAACATTTTGGGGGCCATACATGACCATATGAGGGTCTAAAAATACATGTTAGTATTTCTCAAGTTTTTTCCATTTCTATAAATATCATAGTACTATACCTAGACATGAAATTTAATGGAAATTCATCCATTAGGATTTTTTTAGTCCCATCGGAGCTTGCATGAAAAACTTCTAAAAATAGTGGTTGAAAAATTGCTAGAAGATGAAAATTACTAAAAAAATAATTTTCTAAAAAAGTTCATGGGTTAGTTAGATTTAGGTATCTTTTGATTTATTTATGTTTTTTTATTTTTTCATGTAAATTCCAATTTTGAGTTGACCTTTACTCAAATATTCTTATGTAATATTTTATTTATTAATTGAGATTTAGTAAAGAAGATTACTTTAAATTTATTTCTTAGTTTTGTGCCTATTAATATTTTGCTTATTTATTTTGTGTTTTTAGCATATAGTATCAGAGAAATTTTTTGATGTAATACCTTTGTGAATTTATATTTTATATTTTATTGAATAATTTTTTATTGAATAATAGGTGTTAGAGATGGTTAGAGGTCAAGGATGAGGATGAATTGTGCTAATGAATATGACTATGCAAGAAATGTAGAGACAAGTGGAACAATTAACTTTGATTGTTGCAAATCAAATATAAAGGTGAGAAAAGGGCAAAATAAAGGAATAAACAAATCTTGGATATGAAATTTATAAATAAAAGGAATGAGAACAACCACCATCAATTTAAGAGAAAATGGTTGTCTTTAAAGGGAAAGAGCAAAGAAATTGAGGTTGATGTTCTAGATTATGGAGGTAGTTTAAAACATGAGGAGCTGATAGATCGTATGAAGAATTTGAAGAAGTTTTTTGAATGGAAAACTCTTAGAGATGACAAAAAATTAAAGTTTAAATTCATGAAATTAAAGGGCCATACAATGATTTGGTGGGATAACTTACAGAAAGGGAGATAGATAAAAGGTAAAGAGAATATCAACACATGGATCAAGATGGATAAGAATTTGAGGGAGAATTTTCTTCGTGTGTATTATGAATAAAACCTATAAAAAAGATTATATAATTTAAGGAAAAAGGATCACAATATATAATAATATTTAGATGAGTTTTACAAGCTTTCCATACAAGGGGAGAATGATGAAATAGAAGAATAAATGGTTTCAAGGTATGTAAATGGTTTGAATTTATATATTTAAGATAAATTGAGTGTGCGTAGAATTATTTTCTTGTGGGAAAATTATAAATTAACTTTGAAGGTAGAATAAAATCAATAGATAAACTTTTAGAAGATCTATTAGGCCAAGAAGATGTCAATCCCCTCTATTAAGGGTATGAGATGGTATCAATACCACTAGAGGTGGGTTTAATCTCACTAGAGAAGAAAAATAACATGGTGATTAAATGAAAGAACATAATAGATAACATTTTCAATACCATTAAATAGAATGATGATTTAAAAGAGGATAAGACTATGGTGGTTCCATAGGGTAGTTTATGAATCAACATAGGTTTTACATTTTATACAGATGTATAAAATAAGGGCTTAGGGCCTTTGAGTGTCCACACTATATTTAATAAGAAAGGAGGCAAGAAGATAACCCAAGAGGGAATTTAGTTGAGGCTAAGATAAAAGATCAAAATACTAAACTTGAAGTAGTAGATATTGGAGAAAATCTCATGATGAGGGGAGTAATGATTACATCAAGGAAAGAATAGATGAATACTAATGAAGGTGGTGATGCATGGCTATGAACAAATATTTTTTGGAAGTTTTTAATTCATGAGTTAATATATGCATAGTAATTATAGATGGTGATAGTTGTGAAACTGGGGTTTATAGGGATATGATTGAGAAGCTAGGTTTTCAATTGAAAAACATATTTATCCTTATCAAATTTCATGTTTTAATAAATGAAATTAAGTGATAGTAGATAAAACGTGATTAATAAAGTTTTTCTATAGGAAAAACTTACAAGGATGAAATATGATGTATAATGTTATACTGATATATCATGCCATGTATTATTGGGAAGACCATGGCAATTTAACCAAAAAGCAATTCATGTTGGAATAAATAACACATAATTTTTGAAAATGTTGTAAAAAGTTAGTTTTATTACCTCTTAATAAGAAGCTCATTATGAAATTTTGTTATCCACAAAATAATTTATCAAATAATGAAGCTAACAGGTTGGTATTATGCATTAATAATAAAGAAAGAAGGTAGAAGTGGTGAAAAATATTAGAAGTGTTGAAATAATATGCAAATGTTATACCTGATGAGTTAATAGATGGTTTACCACCAAATAGAGAAATTTAAAATCACATTTATTTCAATCCATGATCAAATACACTCAATCAAGTAGATTATAGGATGAGTCTAATAGAACATTCAGAATTGAATAAACGAGTTATTGAATTGGCAAAAAGGGTGTAGTAAGGAAGAACATGATCCATGTGCAACACAAACATTGTTAACTCCAAATAAATATGGGGGGTGGATGATGTGTTTTTATAGTAAATAAATCAATAAAAATACCATAAAATATAGATTTCCTTGACATTTATGATGGATGTTCTTGTAGGATAAAAATACTTTACTAAAATTGATCTAACAAGTGGTTACTATAAACTCTAAATTCATGGAGGAGATGAATGAAAAAAATCATTTAAGATTATGAATGGCTTATATGAGTTAATGGTGATGCCATTTATATTATCTAATTTACATAGGACATTTATGAGGTCAATGAACACAGTGTTATGAGATTACATTTTTAAGTTTGTGGTGGTTTATTTTGATGATATTTTGATATTCAGCTAGAGCAAAGAAGAAGACTTAAGGAATTTAATAATGGTATTAGAATTTTTCAAAAAGGATAATATCTATCCAAATCTAAATAAGTAAAAGGTTATATATAATATTTGGGTATATTTGGCATTTGTAGTTTTAGTAGACAGAGTAAGGATGGATGAAGAAAAGGTAATAAGTCTCCATGGTTTACCAAGTATCGAGTGGTAGTTATCGAGCGGAATATTCCAAGAAGCATAACAAAGGTAATATGTTTCTATGGTTTATCAACTTTTTACATCAAATTAATTAATAATTTTAGTAGCATTGTTATATTGCTAATAGATTGTATTAGAGGAAAATTAATTCTATGGAAAAGATCAACAACAAATAACATTGATTGGTTCAAGAAGACTATTATATAAAAACATATTTTAGTATCACCAAATTTTTAAAAAGTATTTGAGGTTGATTTTAATGCTTCACATGTGGGAATTGGTGTTGTGTTAAGTCAATAAGGAAGGACAATAATATATTTTAGTGAGAAATTGAAGGAAGTGAGAAATAAGTATTTTACATATGATGTTGATTTGTATGCCATTGTACAAACATTAAGACATTGGTGGCATTACCTAGTGCCTAAGGAGTTTATCTTATTTAAATACCATGA
>JARHVA010009133.1:310000-332500 GCA_037957365.1 Torreya grandis
ACAATCTAACATTAAAATTGAATATATACATGTTTGTATGATTCAAATTGGTATATCCACAATGATAAAAATTATTTTTATGAATGTAATTCATATAAATAAAGTAAAAAAGTATTTTTAGGATTTTCATTGATGCAAATGATTCTTATTATAATATTATTCACACTTAGCCAAAAAAACTTTAACCACAAAATCAAAATAATTAATTCCATACTAAGACTAGATACTTTTGAAATGGAAAAAAATCATAAAATACTTTAGCTCATGGCTTTGGTGAGATTCTAAAAACCTCACCTACAAATCCTTTGTCAGTAGCCATGGTAATATGATAAATGAATAACCCATATGAATCTAAAGGATTAGCAAATAAGATCTAGTACTAATTATGTATAAAAACACTAGTATGACTCTAGAAATAAAAAACCTTCCTAGTTGTCAATCTGATTCAAAAAAAATCAAACCTTGAATAACTATATATAGGTAAAATGACATATAGTTATAACCTAAAAACTCATGTTAATGTAACTTTTTATTAAATATGAAATTCATAACAATTATCACCTGAATCATATGTGGAAAATAACCATTCCAAATTACACAAAAATATATGGTTTTTATCTTGAGCTAACTAATGAATTATAGAATGGAATTGGAAGCCATAATTGATTTGGATGAACCTAAACCTAAACATCCTCTGAAACCTAATAATTTTGGCACTTGAATAGTTGTGACAATGACTAGTTCTTCTATGAATGATGTAGGGGCACTCCAAGGTAAACAATGGTAGTTGGAAAATAATTAAATGAAGTAAATATGACCCCAACATATGGTTTAACTAGAGGGAGGATAGAAAATTATATAGCCATAATAAGGGAGACTCAAACCCTACCTATAATTAAAGATATAGCCACAAAAAGGGATACCCTAATCAAAAATGGCATGTACCCCTCCTTTGCTGACATTATTTATTGAAAAATATTGCATCAACTTTTAGCTCCTGCTAAAGCTTTATCCAATCTTGCCTTTGCAAAAGAGGAACTCACAGTAATTGAAAACAATGAAGAACATATATCCACCCTTGGCATGATCTACCATATCACAAGCTTTAGGATGAGCCTGCCCCAACTCAATGAATGGATTTTGAAGGAATGAAAGGATATGGTTACAATTAAGATTCAAATCCTCCCCTATGTGAAAGGCATATTTATTATGATATTTGATAATTTTGAAGATAAACATGTAGTCTATATTTAATTCCATTTAGAATGGGAACATCATTTACTTGTGGCTAATCCATGACACCCTAATTTTAACCCTTATACTAATTTTTTTCAATTCAAAATTTATTAATATTAGGCTACCCAATCTGCCTCTTCAATTTTAGGAGCATTCTATTTTATCAACCATAGAAGAATTCATTGGAGAATTTAGGATTTTGATACTAAAACCCTATAAGGGATCCATTTAACCTCTGAAATAATTTTATTCAATGTTGATATCACCAAAGATTGACTTGCACAAATAGAACTAAATTTCAAAAACATAACTTAGGTGTAGACACTAAACTATGAAGGTCTTCCCTTTGGATGTTGTAGATGTTTCCAAACTGGCCATCTGGAAAATGATTATCCTTCTCTCAAACATAAAAATAAAAAATATTGGTGAAACAAAGATGGCCTTGAATATATTATTATACAATCTTTATGTAAAAGTGAATAAGGTAGCTCAGTGCTTGATCTAGTTTTAAAAATTCAAATAGAAGATCTGAGTGTAAAGTTAAAGAAAAAAGAAGAGAAGAAATTGGATTCAATAAGTTTCACAATTGTTGTTGAGGATAATCATATATATCACACACCTTGAAATAAAATCCAATCAACTATTTTAGATAGAGAAAAAATGTTTAAAATGTTTTCTTTGACATCAATTAAAATAATTGATCCACTTGAAATCTCGATTCCAATTTTACCAAACTCAAGGGGAGGTAGAGATTGGACCATTGTGTGTAACAAGAGGGGAAATAATGGTAAGAAATAAATGTATCCTCTAAAAATTACCATTAAATATCAAAAATAAATTGTATAGCATGGTTTTAGCTTTGTTTTGTTTCTTTGCTCTCTAGCCATTGTGTAGTTGTTGTAATTTTTTTACCATTTTGGATAGCCTTTGATATCTTTCCTTAGGATTTTTTGTTCCATATAGATGTGGTTTCCATGCCTTTTTTTATTATTTTACTAGGTATTTTCCCTTTTCAAAACCCATTTTTACTAATATTAAAAACAATATTAAGTATAAAAACCAAATTACTAACACATACATATAGTCAAGAAGCATAATTGTATAATCACACAAAGTGGGATAATTATGTGTGGCTTGATTCCCTCCTTATAATATTTAGTTACATATGTATTGGTCAATCATCAATCAGGGTTATTGTGGTAAACTCAACTCATTTCACTTCCTCTTCTTTTCTTTAGGTTTATAGATATCAAAGGTACACCTAGCATTTCCAAGGCAAGAAGGAAAATGTTGTTTTCTACTTGGAGTAAATAGAAGTTAAATATCTCAATCCTAATAATATATTTAAGTGTAGGTAGTAAAGTGATTACATTTTTTTCATATCCAAAGTAGACTAGTCCACAAACAATAAGTAAGGATGGCATGCACTATTGTTTAAAGAGAATAGACCTATCTAGACATATGCAAAAGATATGTTCCTAAACCTAAGCTATCAAAATCCTATTTTATTCTATTTCTCATTTTCATAATTTTTCTATAGTTAACCTAAAACTATAAAATTATAAATATCTTACTCTTGGATTACTTACAAATTTTAGCATATGGCACTTGTCAAAAAAATAAAATGTCAATTCTACATTGCCTTAATATTTATGATTAAATGTCATATATTAAAATCTCAATATTATTTAAAAAAAATATAGATATTAAAACTATTAAATAAAAAAATAGGGTAAAACATATTGATGAACGCATTTTTTTTTCAACATTGTTTTTTTTAATTTTTGTTCTATGGTTTCAACTGAATTCATGATTCCAATACACTAAATAGAAATTTGTCCATATTTTTCATGATTTTATCGAGCACTTCTCTAAGATATCTCTTTAACTTAGGAATTTCCAGTTGATTCCTTGATTTCAATACATAATATTATTTTCTTCTATTGGTTTTCACTTTCAATTTCCTTTATTTTCTTCCTTTCTATAACTTTGTTTTGGTACTTATAAAAATTCATCTTTCAAATTTTATTTTCTTTGGAATATTCATAATTAGGAGTGGGAAAGGAGAAAATGATGTCATGCCATGTTTATGGTAATGTAGGTAACATAAATTCAAAGGGATCATATGAAGATGGAAATGAGATGAATATTCATGTAATGCCATAGGTACAATGAGTGTCAAATTTTATGTTACATAGAAAAGAACAAGGTTAATTTTTCACAATAACAACTTTGATGTTGTAATAAAACATAAAATTAATATGGAAATTATTTCATCTTGAGCTATGATAATTTTAAAGGGGATAATATATGTTTAAAAGTATTAACCAAAAAAGGGTTGTAGAGTTGGTAGAAAGAAGGTGGTGGAGGGGAAAAAATTAAGAATGGAAAGTTAGACCCCCATGATGCCACATAAGATAATACCTAATTTTGAGTGTTTTATAAGTCAAATTTTTCTAAATTGATGAAGATGAAACATATTTAAATCCATCCCTAACTAAGTTTCAACCTTCATGGAACAAAAATATTTTCAAATGTGTGTTTTTTCTAGAAAAAGTATTGGACAATTTGTTTATCAATATTTTGGATCACATATCATTTTTCCTAATGATGGAAAAAGGTTTTGTCACAAATACCATTTTCAAAAAACTTTTCACTATCCCCAACATTATCTTGATATAATTTATCATTTATATTAAATCTCTTATCATCATTATCCTCTTGAAAAATATACTGATGGCCTTTTATTATGTAAACCCTTATCGCATATTATTTATTACAACATATTTATGAACTTTGAAAAAATGTTTATTAAAATTTACAATTGTAATAGAATGAATAAATCCCATTAACTTTACGATTTATGTTATTTTTCATTAACTAGACCATTTTATTGTTATGTTTGTATTAGATAAAACCACCTAATATAATTTATGAAAGATGTTGGATATGATATACTTTAAATGATGATTTTGGAGTTAATGCCAATCATTTGTGTGTCATATATTCATGTAAATATGTGATTCTATAGGTTATATATTTATTAATTATATGCAATAAAATGCCAATGTCAAGTCAAGAAAGGGATGAATAAATTTGACAATATATTTGGTGAAAACCAAAATTATATTCATGTATTCAAAAGTATGATTAAATAAAAATATATAGCCACATTATGGTTGTTCATTTCATCTTATATAATTAAAATTCATATTCTATTAAAAAACAAAATATATCATACACCTAAGATTATATATATAACCCGCTTAATTTGTAGGGGTTATAGTGAGATAAAGCATGTCTATGAATTTTTTAATGTCTCCCTTCATAGCACTTTTATTTGTATATAGATGTTGGTTTCTTTACAGTTGGACAATTTAACAATTTTACACTACATTTTTTCACATAATGAATAATCAAATCTAATATTAGGTTCATGTTTTTGGGTTGGTCATGAAAAATTAGATTTAATTCTTTTTGAATCATTGAAGTGTTATCGATGATGACTCATGCTTATTAAACTTGTGCTACCTAGAAATATGAATGAATGCTTTTGAGAAATATTTTTATCATAGTTACCTCTAAAGCTAAAATATATTCTAATTTTTATTAAAAAAAAATATAGAACTAATTGGTTATTTCAGTTTCAAGATATGACCATTGTTTAAAAATTCATTATGAAACCCAATGTAGATTTACCATCTTAAAATTCACTTGAAAAGTTGAAATATATTTATATAAAATTAGTTTAAATTTCATTTCTTTAGATTATTTTATCTCAAAATTCTATGTTCCTTTTACATATTGAAGAACTCTCTCTGCTTGTACCCAGTGATTTTGTCTATGGTTTTCATGAATTTGGAAAAAAAATAAAGAGAAAAAAAAAATTCCAGTCTAGTTGTGGCTACATAGATCATATTACTAATGACCTATCCATAATTAATTTCATCTAAATAATATATGGTATCATTTGATGTCAAATTAAAATTTTGATTCATGGGTGTAGTGAGTGGTTTACACTATCATTCCAATTTTTTTTAGAATTTCACTGATGTAAGTTTTATATGTAATTAAAATGTAAATAATTTTTTGAATCACTTCAATACCCAAATACTAATGAAATTACCCAAATATCTCATTTTAATACCTTTCTTTAATTTTTATTTGAGTTTTTAGTGTAGCTTTGATTACGTTATGCGAGAAGTAGTTCATCCACATGTGCAACTAGAAATATAATTATTTTGGACAAAAATAGCTGCATCTTCAAATTCAAAATACTATAAAATCATTATTAATATTTTCTCATTGGTCTTTTCATGCCATGAGTATTGGAATTGTTTCAATATATACAAAATTTTTACCAACATACAAATTTTATGTTATGGTAATCAACTCTATTTTGTGTTGTTAAAGCCAATAAATCCCAAATAGTAGTCCATTTTGTTATTGGTTCATTACATTTTATTCTTTATTATTCTTAAATCCATTTATGATAATAATTTATTTATGTTTATCAAGTGATTTATATAAAACAAATGGGTTTAAAATTGAATGGGGGATCAACCAACTCCAAATATCCATTTTTTATATAAAAGAATGATATTCTTCTTTAATTATTTTTATCCATACATCAATATTTTATTGTGTTTGAAAGTTATAAATTTTTATAAAAACATATTAATTTTGAGTTATTATTTTGGATGTTCATCCAAGGCAATATTTTCTATCTTATCTTTAATTCATTATAGGAACTTGTTGATTGTATTTCGATTGTATGTGAACTTTGAGTCCTTTTTTTTATTTGAATTTCAACACATTTGACATATTTCAATGTTTGTGTGACCCTTTTTGGCATACTTTTCTAAGTTTATTAAGGAATTACCAATGATTCATTTTATTAATCTAACACGTCTTCATTTTATAACATATGTTCACCTTTTGAGGAATCTTAATTTTATTACATAGGAGGATTGTCATGTTAATTGCAAGAGTTTATATATATTTAATTATTTCCCAATTATAGGTCACCACTTTACTATTTGGAGCCTCCATATCAATATTTTAAAAAACATTAAATAAAGCATATTTTTCAATTATATTCAATAGTCAACTTATGCATGCTATGTACTTTGTGGCTTCACATAGGAGAACATAACTTATAGAAAGAAATTTATTATTTTTATCATCATATACTCTATAGGTTTTTAGGATTCTGAATATACAAAACAACATGCATTTCTGACTCCCATGGTCAAACTTGTTCATTCTCTCCTTTGGAATCAATTCGTATAAAATGGATCAAAATAAAAATAAGTTACATTGAAGGAAGATGACCACACCAGAATGGAGTTATCTATGATCATAATTTAGTCACATAAAATTTAGTACAATCAAATATCCAACTATCATGCAATGTCCTAGTTCTTTTCTCATGTGAGATGTAGCTGAACTCTATGCCAAATTAATCACTTATTAATTACACCTTATATTTAAGTCATCCAACTCCTCATTCCTAATATTATATAAATCAGGTCCATATCCAATTTCATTTCTTATAGTTTTTGATGAATATATGTATATGCTATTTAATAAACACATTTGTAGTATTTGCTTTAGAATTAGGTTTCCATTTTAAAAAATCATATAAATCATTTTGTATGACATTATTATGCCTTGGGAATATAGAAATTAGAAAAAGTGGAAATTGACAATTGCACTTAGATAGGAAAACATGGAGTCCAACCTCTTGGCCATCAAAATGCAAATGCAATTATTAGAGATTGCAATAAAACTATTAATTATTTGGTGAAAGATCATGACATGACCCTTAATTTTTTTATTAAATTAAATTTTGATCTCCTTGATCATTTTTTAATTGGTCAACATACATAAAACTAGACAAGGCTAATGAACAAGTATATGGTCCTGAAGAAATTCATTTCCATAGATGATTCTACTAGTATTCTTCTTGCAATGAGAACAAAGGAACCAAAAATATGACTCACTATGTACATCAATATGTGAATCATTTTTGTAACTCTGTCAACATTAGTATACATGTATTTGTCAATCTTACTCCTTTGATTAACTCTTTTGTGTATCTCATGATTTTCAATAATTTTTTTTAGGATTATCAATTTCACTTTCATTTTTATATTTTTTAAAAAAATATTCCATTTTAACACTTTCAAAACCTATTTATTCAGTTGGGATTAATATATTTTTTCATGATGCTCTCAAATTTATAATTGTATAGTTTAGGAATTCGTGTTGTTCATGGTAAAACATTTCCCCATGGTGGATCATACTTTTTTATATATTTAAATGTTATTCCATTTTATAAATACCTTTCAACATGGAATGATTTATTTTGTGTACTCCTTGGCTAAGATATCATATGCATTTATGTCATTTTATTATTTCTAATCAAATTAAAACATGTGAAAACCTCTCATTAGATTGTAGTATTAGAGCCCAAGGGTTCCTTTATCTCTTTACATTGGTATATGCACCCCATGGATCCATGAATAAAATAAGTTTACTTTATCTTCTTCCAGCCTCTACATGTTTCCATTTCCACATCTAGTGGGACCATGTGGAAGCTTTATATACATTGCATCTTCACATTGGTTGCACAAATTATTTATCACCTTTTTACTTTCCTACATCAAATCAAAATAACCCACATCGACTGATCCTACTTGACACATAATCATAGAGTTAATAGATTGATAAATGGAATTAAGTAACATATAGATACACTAGTTATTAAAATAACCAGAGACATAAAATAAAATAAAGAAAACCTTAGGCTTACACAATATTGCATCACATTCTAGGATTTTAAGAAAATTGCATTAACTTTTGTAGGATTTTCTATCTCATCACATTGTTTCAACATGAGTTTAATGGGATATTTATTATGATATGTTATTCATTTAATCTTTCACATAATATTAGTTTTATTTTTTGTTTTATTGGCTTTATAAAAAAAACCATACTATCTCTTATTAGTCCTGGAGGGTTATCTCTAGCTTTTATTTTTCATTAGCTAGTTACTACACGCCATGTGTTCAGCCAATCTAATTGTTTCATTTTGTGTGTTAATAAATACGTGTTCCTTTTCTTAGGTAAGTTTCATATTCTTTAACTGGTTGAATAAAATAATAATATTTGAGGTGATTTCATGTAATTTTATTAGCTGAATGATTTAACCATTATTATTATTATTATTATTATTATTATTATTATTATTATTATTATTATTATTATTATTATTATTATTATTATTAGATTCACATCATTTTAGGTAATAAAATTCTTAAAAATTTATAGCCATAATTCATTTTAAATGCAGTTAACAACCCAATTCCCTAGTGATCTTCCACCTATGTAGATGATTTTAAAAATAAATTAAATACTCAATCATGCCATGATGATAGAAACTCATTGATGATAAATATTAAATTTTAAAAAAGACATTTATCTAAATAGTTTGTATATGGTTTGACATTTCTCATTTGTTTAGTTTTTGTAGCCATTTTCATGTATATTTTGGTATATTCAATGGCCATGGTGGTCAGAAAGATGAAACCTTTTCTACTTAAATTATTGGTTACAATATTGTCAATACTTTGGTTAATGTGGTAAATCAAGAAGATGATAATATTGCATAGGCAGTTAGATGTGTGTACTAGGTAATAGATGTAGAGCTTTTAAAGTAGGTTAATTTTTCAAGATTAATGGATTTGAGTTTAGATAATAAGTTTAAAATAATTTATGCTTTTGTTTTTTTTGTTTCTAAAGATTTTTCATTTGGTTAGGGGAATCTGGTAGATTTTATTTAAAATCAAAGTTGGTGGGCTTGCTATTTTATTTTTCAAAAAAATAAGGTGTTAGTAATGGTACATATTGTGTTACTACTCTTATAGAGATAGTAATGTTGAAGGTATCACTTTTGATCATCAATTGCAAAGAAGGATGAGAGACAATGAATTGATAAATTAGTAAAAAAAAATGAGAACTATGTTTTTTCATATACTTTACATTTCATTTTGTTTATGAATCATGATTTGATTGAAAGGCCAATGCATGGATTTTATGTGTTTGATTTTGTCATTGTACTATATCTTCACTCTCATTTATTTCACAAAATCCTTTCTTTCTACACATATATACATTTAGAAGAGCAAATACATGATATTATAGAATCAAAGCATGAATTTTTTCCCATAGATGATGAACACTACTTTTATATTGACTCCATTAAAATATAATGAAAACTCTTTTTCCATTCATATGCCATGTTTCCCAGCTAATTTTCACATAATTATTTGAAAAAACATCTCATTATATATTTTTTATATTTTTGTTCTATGTATTTAAAGGATATTCTCAAAAAATTAAATCTCAATATATATCTTTTGTAATAATTTATTTAATAAAGTTATCTTGAAAGTCTTTTCTTTCATAGTTTGCATACTCCTCATGAAATCCAATTCCCCAAGGTGAAAGGACTGAGCCCCTTGTTGCATAATTGAGTTGTCTATTTCATTATATATATAATCACTATTGGACAAGTTATTTTGTGTGTTCTCTATGTTATTGAAAAATAAATTGCACATTGAGATTCTTAGCTCATGGGGAATGTGAGTTACTGGAATCACATTACTTATTATTGGAGGTATGGGAATTAAAGAGGTATTAGAAACACCTGAACCTTGTGTGGTTGTAGATACTTTTCATCATCGATTAAATATGTTGCAATCTATCTCTACTCAAAAAAGTGTCAAAAGAAAACGTGAAATTGCAACCTTCGTTATAGGTATAGTGCATGGCTTGTATCCATGTGTACTTCTTATGGTTTTACCTACCCTTGCTCCAAGTTCTCATTTAGCTGTAGCAACATTTATCTTAGTATTTTTACTTGGAACATAAACCATTATTTGTAGATCATATCACTTGTTTTTCCATGAATTTGAGGTAGAGATTTAATGTTTTTATAGTAATACATCTTGATGACTAGTTTACAAAGGTTCAAACTATTGTTTTCTAGTCCAAAATATGTCCAATGTTTATTTTATGCATTTTATGTTTATGTAGTCCTTGACATAATAGTAAAATAATATAGAAAGAGGAGAGGTGAAAATATCTCATAGCGATGAGATCATGAAACCAATTTGAAATAAGATGGATCACTATAAAAATATTTAGTTGGAACTTAAGATTCAATATAGTTATAATAAAGAAACATTATATAACGGAATATGATTACTTTATGGTGCCTATTCTCTACAAATTAGAACTTTTCATGACACCTTATGCTTCTAAATTGCCTTTTAAAATGGGAACTGGTTGATTTGGTGGTTATTGTTGTTTGTAAACATTTCATTCCATTTAATCCCCTATTTTTTCAAAGTAGGGAAGGATTATACCAAGATGTTTAATAGTATATATTTGATTTGTTCCTTTTCTTTTGCAGTTATGCATGGTTCATAAAAATTTGATATGGAAACTGGGATGAGTTGAAAATTACATTTTGATGTGACCCATTTTTAGTTCTGATTGGTTCACTTGATTATATTTATTATCCTAATAAAACTACAATATTTTACATTTGTTTTGAATTTAACCATAGCGTTCACTCTACTTAACATCTTTGAAAAACAATTTTCCTAAAATTATCAACACTTTTAAACTCTTTTCCAATTCTTCACACTTATTCTTAAAAGTTATAAATGTGTGTATTTATCCATATTTCCAAAATTTATATGTATTAGCATGACCATCATATTTCACTATGCAATCAAACTACCAAGGTCTTCTAATGTAGAAAAGGAAGCTGAACTTATGGAATCCATAAATTTTGATCTATATCTCTATTTGATCCCATCTTCATGCCAAAATGACCATTTCAAAAAATCTCATGCAGCCATAAGCCATATTGTCCAATTATCAACATTTTAGATTTTTTGGGAAGCCATACATGACCATATAAGGGTCCAAAATTATAGCTTAATATTATTTTTAGTATTTATCTAATTTTAAAAAATATATATTTTTTTTAATAGGTCTTGAAATTCAATTGATATTCATTTTATAGGTCAATTTTAGTGTTTAGTTTATTTTTTGAGATTTTTGAAGCTAGACACACTTGCATGTGAAACTTACTAAAAATATTCGTTTCTAAAAATAGTAGGTTAATTTTATTAGTTTTTAGAGTTATAAATTTTGCATGTCAACTCTAATTCTTAGTTGACTCTTATTTATTCATGGTTTATAATCATTAGAATCATTCAATACAAATAAATACAGGTTATTGTTTCACAATCTTTGCCTATTGATATTTTCTTGCCTTGATAGTATTCGGATTCATTAGTTCCATATTCCATATTTTTTGGGTGTGAGAAACACTGGTGTTTCACATGGACTCATACTATCCCTTACTACACCATTCCTCACCAATTAAATAACATGCTTATTTAATTTCGTATGTTTTTTTGGACTCATCCTATAAGATGCTTGATTGGGTAGACCTGATCTTGGAATCAAATCAATATGATGTTAAATATCTCTTTGGTGGTAAACCATATGGTAACTCATCAAATATAACATTTGTATATTCTTTCAACATTGTTTTTTATTTTGTTGGTACTTACACCACTTCTATATCTTCTTTATTCACTGCTGATACATAACAACAACCTATCATCTTCATGTCTTCCTAATACTTATCAAATTTCATGGTTTAAGAAAAGCAATGAAGTTATAGAAGATAAAATATGCTTAATCAATTTTTCTATAGGTAAAACTTAAAATTATAAAATAAGGTGTGATATTGTAACAATTGATGCATGTCATGTATTATTAGGAAGGCCATGAAAGTTTGATATAAAATCAATTCATGATGGAGAAAAAAACATGTATAGTTTCTAGAAAGGTGGTATGAAAGTAGCTTGTTACCTCTTAATGAATAAGGGAAGGTTGAAATCATGCTAAATAAAAAATAATTTATCAAAGACATGAAGATGATAGGTTACTATTATACATTAGTAGTGAAGGAAGAAGATACAAAAGTGGTGCAAGTACCAACAAAAATAATAATATTGTTAAAAAATATGATAATATTATACCTGATGAGTTACCATATGGTTTTCCACAAAATATAGATATTTAACATCATATTGATTTGATTTTGAGATCATATCTACCTAATCAAGCAGCTTATATGATGAGTCAAATAAAAAATAGAAAATTAAATAAGCAAGTTAATTAATTGGAGAGGAAATGTGAATTAAGCATAAACATGAGTCCATGTGAAATATCAACATTTCTCACTCCAAATAAATATGGAGGGTGGATTTTGTGTGTTGATAGTATAGTAAAAAATTAAATTACAATCAATTATAGGTTTCCTATACCTCATTTAGATGATATGATGGATGTTTTTGTAGGATTAAAATATTTGATATATAGATGATTTTTAAAAGATCTACATGCAAGTGGATCATGATGAAATAGAAGAACAAATGGTCAGAAGGTATGTAAATAGTTTGAAGTTTTCTATTTAATATAAATTAAGCATGCATAGAATACTTTTCATAGAGTAAGCTTATCAATTATTTTTAAAGGTAGAGTTTTTAAAAAATAGATATAATTTTACAAGAACATCTATTGATCCAAGAAGAGGACAATTCAATCTATTAAAGGGATGAGTTATATTGAATATAAATAGACTTGGGTTTAACACCACTATAGAAGAAACATCACATGGTGTATAAAGACAATGAGATAGTAGACAAAGTTTTCAATACTAAAAAATAGGAAGAGGATTTTAGAGAGGATGAAACTATGGTGGTGGTAGAGGATGATTTAAAAATCAATTTAAGTATTATGTTTGTTACAAATGTGGAGAATAATTTCATAGATAATTTGAGTGTCCACACTACCAAGATCAAGAAAGGAGGCAATAAAATCACCCAAGAGTGAATTTAGTTGATACTGAAATAGAAGAGAAAGGTACTGAAGTTACAATAGTAGATATTGGAGAATATATCATGATAATAAGAAAAATGATTTCTCTAAGGAAATAACATGTTAATAATAAATAAGGTGGTGATGCATGGCTATGAATAAATATCTTTTAAACAAGGTATACCTTAAGAGGTAAGATATAAAAATTAATTATAGATAGTGGTGGGTATGATTGAGAAAATAGGTTTGCAGGGTGAAAAGTATCATAATAATTATCATATTTCATGGTTTCATAAGGATAATTAAGTTATAGTAGATAAAAGGTGCTTAATCAAGTTTTTTATAGATAAAATTTATAGGTATGAAATATGGTGTGATGTTATACCAATGGATGCATGCCATATATTATTGGGAAGGCCATGGCAGTTTGATAGAAAAATAATTTATGATGGAGCAATGAAAACATATAGTTTCTTGAAAGATGGTATAAAGGTAGTTTTGTTACCTCTTAAGGAAGAAGGGAAGGCTAAAATCATGCTGACTACAAAATAATTTATCAAAGATATGAAGACGATAGGCTGATTTTATGCATTAGTAGCAAAGAAAGAAGATACATAAGTCATGCATGTACCAATAGAAGCATCATTAGTGTTGAAAGAATATGTATATTTTATACCTGATGAGTTACCATATGGTTTACCACCAAAGAGAGATATTCAGCATCATATTGATTTGATTACAGGATCAAAATACCTAATCATGAAACGTATAGGATGTGTCCAACAAAACATATAGAACTAAATAAGAATGTTAATGAATTGGTGAAGAAGGGTGGAATTAGGGAGAGCATAAGTCTATGTGCAAAACCAACATTGCTAACTCCAAAGAAAGATGGAGGGTGGAGTATGTGTGTGGATAGTATATAAATCAATGAAATTATAATCAAGTATAGGTTTCCTATACCTTGTTTAGATGATATGATGTATGTTTTTTCAAGAGTAAAATAGTTTACCAAGATTGATCTAAGGAGTGGATACTATCAAATTTAACTTCTTGAAGGAGATGAATGAAAAACAACATTCAATACTAGAGATTGATTACATAATTGGATGGTGATGTTATTCATATTATCTAATGCAGCCAACACATTTATGATAGTGATGAATATAATGCTATGAGACTACAGTGGTAAGTTTGAGGTGGTTTATTTTGATGATATTTTAATATTTATCAACACTAAATAAGATCACCTACATCATTTGAGAATGGTATTAGCATTATTAAGAAAAGAGAATCTCTATGCAAATTTGAAGAAGTACATGTTTATGTAGAATAATTTTATATTTTTAGGATTTGTAGTTTCAGTGGATGGTGTAAGAAGGGACAAAGAAAAATTAAAGGAAATTATTGATCCTATCTCAAAGAACATCATAGAGGTAAGATGTTTTCATAGTTAAGTAAATTTTTAAAGAAATTTCATTAATAATTTCAATAGTTGCACTAATAATAAATTGTATGAGAGGAAATAAATTTGCATGGACAAAAGAGGCAGCGAAAAGTTGTGAGTTGTTGAAGAATAAAATTATAGAAAAGACTATTTTAGCATTACCATATTTTAGAAAATTATTTGAGGTTGATTGTGATACTTCATTTGTGGGAATTGGTGTTATGCTGAGTCAAGAAGGAAAGCCAACAACATATTTTAGTGAGAGATTGAATGAGGTAATAAAAATTTATTTTGCATATGATGTTGAATTTTATACCATTGTACAAGCATTAAGACATTAGAGGTATTACCTGGTGCCTAAGGATTTTATCCTATTTGCTGATCATAAGGCTTTGAATTATGTGAACACTCAAAAGAAGTAAAACAGAGGCATGCAAAGTGGTTGTCTTCATTGCAGGACTATACTTTTATGTTGAAATATAAATCAAGAAAACAAAATTAGGTAGATGATGCTTTGAGAAGACAAGTGAGGTTGATAACTACTATGGTCAATAAAGTAGTTGAATTTAAATTTACTAAGAAAGTATATGATACTGGTGTAGATTTGGGCACGATAGTTGACCAATGCATGAAACCATTGACAAGTGATACATGTGATGTTTATTATGAGTATCTTATATAGTATGGTTATCTCTTCAAAGTAAAATAATTATGTATTATGATAAAGTATCTAAGAGACCATATTATAAGTGAATTGCATAGTGGTGATTTAGATGGACATTTTTTTAAGACAAAGATAATAGTTTTTGTGGAGAAGAATTATTTTTGGCAAAATATGAAGAGAGATATAACAAGATATGTTTCACGGTACAGAATATATCAAGTGGCAAAATGATATATACAAAATATAGGGTTTTACATGCCATTATCAGTTCCAAGAGGACCATGGACAAATTTTAGTATGGATTTTATGTTAGGATTACCAAACACACAGAATATAATGATTCAATGTTTTTTTATTATGGACAAAGTTTTTAAGATGGTTAATTTTATTGTATGTAATAAAACCAATGATGCTACCAAAGCTGTAAAATTATTTTTTAAAGATATTGTGAGATTAAATGGTATTCCAAAAACCATTACAACAGATAGGGACACAAAATTTATAAGTCATTTATGGAGGAAGATGGGGACTAAGATATAATTCAGTAGTGCATATCAACCCCAAACAAATAGACAAACATAAGTTGTAAACAAGAGCTTGGGAAATTTATTGGGATGCACAGTTGGAGAGAAGCCCAAGTAATGGAACTTGGCTTTACCACAAGCTCAGTTTGTATATAATAGTTCAGTGACCATATCAATAGGAAAATTAGCATTTCCTATTGTTTATGGGAGAAATCCTATGATTTTTTTAGATTTGGTACAATTACCAATTGGAGAAATAGTTAGTGATGATGTAGAAGCATTTATAGAACATATACAACAATTAAAAGAAGTAAGAAGAAAGTTACAGGAAATTATTGAGAAGTATAAAGCAACAAAAAATGTCATAAGAAGGTCAAAAATATTTGAATTAGATTTAGTGATGGTTTACTTGAGGAAAGAGAGATTTTTGAAATACACATATAAAAAATTAAAGTAAAATAAAATTAGACCATGTAGAATTGTGAAGAAAATTAATGGCAATGCTTATAAGTTGAGTTTACCATAGAATTTTGATATCTATCTAGTTTTTAGTGTTTCAAATTAATATGATTTCTATGGATAATATGATGGTGAATATGTTTAATAAGTAGATTGGTAGCAACAGGTATCAAAGAAGAAGAAAGAAAAGATAGTGTAAGTTTTAGATAAGATGATAGTAAACACAAGGCAAGGAAGTTATGGCAAGTATTTGGTAGAGTGGAAAGGATTACAATAGGAAGACAACACTTAGATTAAAAAATGAGAGGTGAAGAAGATTGATAAGAACAAATGGTAGTAATACAATTAGAGCAACTTATAGGAGATAAGTTGTTTTCAACCAGAGGAGTATGATGTAGAAAAAGAGACCAAACTTCCAAAGGCCATAATTTTGATCTATATCTCCATTGAAACTCATATTTATGTCAAAATGATTGTGTCAAAAAATTTAGTGCAGCCATAATCTGACTTGTTTAATTATAGACATTTTTTATATTTTTTGAAGGCCATACATGACCATATGAGGGTCTAAAATTGTAGTTTAATATTATTTTTATTATTTTTCCAATTTAAAAAGTTATATATTTTTGTAACCAAACTTGAACTTTAGTTGACATTTATCTGATAGATTAACTTTAGTTTTTAGTTTATTATTGAGGATTTTTATAGCTACACATACTTGTATGTGAAGCTTACTAAAAATAGTAGATTTTAAAATTAGCAAGTCAATTTTTATTCTAGAGTTTCAAATTTTACATGTCAACTCCAATTCTGAGTTGAGGCTTATTTATGCATGGTTTCAAGTTATTTGAATCATTATATATGAATCAATACATGTTATTATCAAATAATCTTTGCCTATTGGTATTTTTTTATGTTTATAGTATCTAGGTTCATTATCTTCCAAGTAAAATATGACAAACATTTGTTTATTTGACATATAACTTAACACATACATATGGCATACAACAAGGAATTTATGGTGGACTGTTTAATACCATGAAACATAATAATAAATATATATTTAATATCTCATGTTTCCCTTTTTAACCATAGATCTTCCTTGTAACTGAAAGAATTATTTTTTAATATTTTTAATCTCTTGCATTAAAATCATCTATTCTAAATCTATACATGTATATTTTATGAAAAATTGAGTCATGCACTTATAATTAAGATTATAAATGTGTGTGTGTGTGTGTGTGTGTGTGTGTGTGTGTGTGTGTGTGTGTGTGTGTGTGTGTGTGTCTAAATATATTAAATAGGATGAAATATTTTATGAGTTATAAAATAATAAAGTTAAGCATTCTATAAATTAGTTTTATATTATATTTTTTGTTGTATGTGTGTGTGTGAAACTATAAGGTAAGGATAATATATACCATGGTCTTAATTGTTGTACCTTTTATGCAAAGGTGTAATCAATGGCACTTAGTACCCAATTTTGGAAAATCATATGTTAGATTATATGGAAAAAGTCTTCTTCACACGTATCTTATATATCTTTCTACTACATAGCACAAGGTCATAGGTACATTGTTGTCTTGTGGTTGATTAGTCTTTTGTATCCTACACAACTATTGTAGAACTTATGTAACATTTTTTTTAAGTAATTGTAGAACATATGTAATATTTTTTTTATAATGTGCATTAGTAAATTTTATTTTCAGAATGAGTTTAGTTTATTCAGTGATAGTTTGATACTATATATGTTACTCATGTAGTTTTGACATGGTCTAATATTATGTCTATACTAGAAGTGAAACGACAACATATTATATGATTTAAGGAGATTGTTATGATTCTTCTCTATGTCTTATTAGGGGCTTTGATTTAGTGCTCTAAGAAAATTTCAATGGATGTTTTTGTTGGCCTAAATATGTATTTTTGTAGGTCTGATTATTGGAGGGATCTCTTTCTATTCATTATGTTTTGGTTTATGTATATATTCAACTATTTTCTATTTTGTACGTAAACATAAAAGAAGAATCTATTTAGGGCCTTTTCTTGGATAAAATGCTTATTGAGTTCAAATTACATAGATCATCTGTCATCCTAGACTATTGAACACTATAACTAAAATGTGCAAAATTCTCTAAAGAGGATAGTTTATTCTTCAAAAGTAGAGCCTTATTACTCTATATAAGGACTTGACGTTCTGTGCCATTATTAATATTTATTTTATTTTTAATTATTTCTATAACGTGTTTCTCTTGTGTGTTGATTTTTGTTGAAGAAAATAATTTTACGTTCAAATGTGCTGACCATGTAGTGAGTATCCACAACCCAGAAGACTAGACTTCTTGTATGTGTCGTTTGACACTTAATAATCACATCACTATGTATGGTAGGACTCACCTACATCACAACTGGGTGGATCAAGCCAAAGGGTTAGATTGTTTGTCCATTAAAGTAGTTCATCATCAAGCCTCAAAATGCTAGAACATAGTTTCTGCCATATCTAATACAGGCATAAAACTATTAAAAAGAGTTTTACTTAATTGAATGGGATTGGAAAAGATTATTGAAATTGTAAACTTTACATGTCAAAATGGGTTGAATAAATAGTTGATACATAGATTCCTACTGCTTTAGACATGATACCATTAAGTGAATATGTCATTCTCCATCATTTATTATACATACTCATCTCCCCCCATTTCATCACACCTGAATAATGACTGGTCTGTTATAATAAATCCTTATGAACAAATATCTTTTATAAGAAAGATTTTCCATAATTTATTTATGATAAAGATTTTTAAACATCGTTATACATGCACAAAATACAACACTAATGCTTAATGAATAACTAGAAAAATAATACAATATATATAAATGACAGGATAGTAACATTATTGGTTAAAGGATACGATTATGTTTACCTGACATGGAGCCGCCACTAAGTGTTGGAAATACACCCGTAATAACTCATGAAAACACTGATTATATTAGCAGTTAAATCCTCTTGACGATTACACGCATATAATCCGTGGGTGAGGGTGACGTCTTGGTGAAGGCGTATGCATGTGTGAGGGTGATGCCTTCTAGATGGAATGAGACTTGACAGAGCCATTACAGTCAAAGTCTTTAAAATGTGGAGTCTATAGATGCGGTGCTCGTGGGTACAGTGTCCTCGGAGATTTCGACTTCATTGTTGCTACATGTTTAATGTTTGTTTGTTTGCTGGTTAGATTTGATTTGATTTGATTTAGGGATGTGAAGCCCATATCTTGAACATTAAAAGTGGATGAATTTTTCATTAGTCATAAATATATTTGTACCAATTATAATGTATTTGATATTTTACTGTAATTCATATGAAATTTTAAAATTGTATATAATATATTGTATTATTGTTATTACATTTTATTTCAATCGTAAATATTTCAATTTAAGATTTGCATGAATTAATGTAAATATTAGGTTCACTCATATCTAAATTTTTATTTTACTTGTCAAATACATTGTCTTTTTCCTATCAACTTTATACTTCAACTTGTAAAAACTTTCAAAACAATTTATCATATTCACAATATTTAATATGTAAACATACATCCACTTTATCATAATATTTAATTTCACAATATATTCCAAAAAATTAACTCTAACGTCTTTTATTTGTTGCTCCTTAGATCTTCACTACCACTCCAATCCAAGTTATTGTATAATTGAATGTGCAACATATAAAACTCACCAAAATATTAAATTCATATTGAAAACTTTGAACAAAAATTATAATAGAAAACTAATTTATACAATGTTTTATTTCATTTTTTTATTTTATGTATGTATGTATTAACAAATATTATGCCTATAAAAACATCATTAAAATTATAAATATTTTTTTTTATGTTTTTTATTTATTTATTTTTTTAATTCCCACACTTTACTTTTTTGTTCTATTGTTGTCAATATATAAGATATCAATTTTAGTTTTTTCAATTGTCCCATGCCTATGTTTATGTGTACTTACACACACACCAAAAAAAAAAAAAAAAAAACTTCATAATAATAAAATGTTAGTCTTTTGCTAAATGTTATTCATAAAAAAACTATCTAAATTATAACAAAATTCTATCTTATTTGAATTAAAATTAGTGTAAATTAACACTAGATGTTATAATGCAATTGAAATATGGTAAAGAGAAAGTAGAAGCTCACAAAATTAACATTGGAAAATGGTCCTAGAAAGGCTCCCATAAATCTATAGATCAAATATTTTGCATTAGGAGTCACAATCTAATTTCTAAAGAGAAGTTGAGTTTTGGATGAGTATCCATAGATTGATAATATCCATTTTCCAATTTAGAAGGGAAGGAAGGTCTTCTAAATAGTTGCATGGACATACTAATGAATGAAGTTCAGCATATCCTCTTGTGTAGCCCTAATTGGGCTCATTATAAATAAATATCATTTTTAATATCTAGACTTATGCTTGGAGTTATTTGAGAGGATGGCATGCCTCCTCATAGAGAACAATCCAAATATCCACTTAGACTAGAGGTGTGTGGGCCACTAAAGGATTAATTATGTAAAAATGATAGATGAGGGTTAGTATAGAGGATGCATTGACATCAGAGGGTAAGTGGAGACATAACTTGCACATCAAGGCATTAGTAAATATCAAATTACTTCTAGTGCATGTGGTGCCTTATAAGGCTATTAATTGCTTTTTTATACTAATGAATGCATTACATATATATCCTAAAAAGTTAGAACAAGATCTATAACACAACAAAACAACTCCAGAGATACAAAATCTTAGACAGATTTTATAGGTTGCGTTAGCTATTTATTGTTATCTACAAAATTATTTCTCTCTAGGCTTCAAAATGCTTAGAAGAAATTAAAAACTATAGTAAATGTTATAGAATGATTTCAATCGTATCTACAACCATTATCGAATTGATATGCCAAGAATCTGATAAAAAAGATGAGAAGGAAACATAAATCATATTTAGCTTGCCTTTGTTTGAAATAGGCATGGATATCTTTTCTACTTAATGTCATAAATCATATTTAGCTTGCCTATGTTTGAAATAGGCATGGATATATCAATAGAATTGTAAGAACTATTATTGATATATTATAAGGGAATTAAAAGAGATAAAATTGATATCTTAAATTTTGATCTAAATGGAAAAGAAGAGTAAGATCTAGAAAAAACATAATAGAACTTTGTTATATTTCAAATATATTTTCAATGCATAACATTTGGTAAAATGATAACATTTTATTAATGTTGGATTTTTTTGATTGAGGTTTGAAATAAACATATGACCTTGGGAGGGGCTACTTAAGAACATCCTTAAGTATACCAAGAAAATTATATGGGAAATTAAGATCCCATATCTTATTGTAAAGGCATTCCTTTTGTTGATAATATTATCAAATATAGCACTTCTAAAGACCATGATTAGAATACCCACCTTTATATTCATGAAACTAAAGGAGAGATACCAATAAGTGAGTGGGACATAATAAGTGAGAGGGTATTTGAGGATGTGGTGCTGAAATTTTGAACACATTTTATATTAAAAGTTAATGAAATGTCCATTAATTACAAATATTTTTACACCCAATTTTAGTGCATTAATATTCTACCCTAATTCATATGAAATCTGAAAATTGCACACAAAATATTATATTATTGTTATTACACTCAAATCCAAACACAAATATCTCAATTTAAGAAATTTGTGAATTAATATTAATGTTGACTTAAATTTTTCATCATATAGATTTGCAATGCTGTTTTAAAACATTATTAATTTTTAGATTCTATAATATTTTATTTTTTTGTATGCATACAAATATCCCATTGTCAATGAAGATGACATTTTGTGCATGAATGAACCATACTTACATTTCATCACTTGAAAGTTATTGGTGAGGGTGGTAAATCCATGTTTCAATTAAATACAATAAAGTTTATTTAAATGTGAATTATACAAGCATATTTATTAAAAATTTATAAAAATGTTTGATAATTTAATTGGAAAAGCCATAGGATAATATTATTTTTAATAATAAACATTTTACATGGCATAAGATTATAATTGAATATAAGAATTAAGTTTTAAAACATAGATTCCCTCTCATATTAGCTCACGCAAAACAAGGTTACTCATATTTAAATAAATAAAATAACTAAT
>JARHVA010009133.1:340000-362105 GCA_037957365.1 Torreya grandis
AAAGGCATATTTATTATGATATTTGATAATTTTGAAGATAAACATGTAGTCTATATTTAATTCCATTTAGAATGGGAATATCATTTACTTGTGGCTAATCCATGACACCCTAATTTTAACCCTTATACTAAATTTTTTCAATTCAAAACCTATTAATATTAGGCTACCCAATCTGCCTCTTCAATTTTAGGAGCATTCTATTTTATCAACCATAGAAGAATTCATCGGAGAATTTAGGATGTTGATACCAAAACCCTATAAGGGATCCATTTAACCTCTGAAATAATTTTATTCAATGTTGATATCACCAAAGATTTACTTGCAAAAATAGAACTAAATTTCAAAAACATAACTTAGGTGTAGACACTAAACTATGAAGGTCTTCCCTTTGGATGTTGCAGATGTTTCCAAACTGGCCATTTGGAAAATGATTATCCTTCTCTCAAACATAAAAATAAAAAATATTGGTGAAACAAAGATGGCCTTGAATATATTATTATACAATCTTTATGTAAAAGTGAATAAAGTAGCTCAGCGCTTGATCTGGTTTTAAAAATTCAAATAGAAGATTTGAGTGTAAAGTTAAAGAAAAACAAGAGAAGAAATTGGATTCAATAAGTTTCATAATTGTTGTTGAGGATAATCATATAGATCACACACCTTGAAGTAAAATCCAATCAATTATTTTAGAAAGAGAAAAAATGTTTAAAATGTTTTCTTTGACATCAATTAAAATAATTGATCCACTTGAAATCTCGATTCCAATTTTACCAAACTCAAGGGGAGGTAGAGATTGGACCATTGTGTGTAACAAGAGGGGAAATAAGGGTAAGAAATAAATGTATCCTCTAAAAATTACCATTAAATATCAAAAATAAATTGTATAGCATGGTTTTAGCTTTGTTTTGTTTCTTTGCTCTCTAGCCATTGTGTAGTTGTTGTAATTTTTTTACCATTTTGGATAGCCTTTGATATTTTTCTATAGGCTTTTTTGTTCCATATAGATGTGGTTTCCATGCCTCTTTTATTATTTTACTAGATATTTTCCCTTTTCAAAACCCATTTTTACTAATATTAAAAACAATATTAACCATAAAAACCAAATTACTAACACATACATATAGTTAAGAAGCATAATTGTATAATCACACAAAGTGGGATAATTATGTGTGGCTTGATTCCCTCCTTATAATATTTAGTTACATATGTATTGGTCAATCATCAATCAGGGTTATTGTGGTAAACTCAACTCATTTCACTTCCTCTTCTTTTCTTTAGGTTTATAGATATCAAAGGTACACCTAGCATTTCCAAGGCAAGAAGGAAAATGTTGTTTTCTACTTGGAATAAATAGAAGTTAAATATCTCAATCCTAATAATATATTTAAGTGTAGGTAGTAAAGTGATTACATTTTTTTCATATCCAAAGTAGACTAGTCCACAAACAATAAGTAAGGATGGCATGCACTATTATTTAAAGAGAATAGACCTATCTAGACATATGCAAAAGATATGTTCCTAAACCTAAGCTATCAAAATCCTATTTTATTCTATTTCTCATTTTCATAATTTTTCTATAGTTAACCTAAAACTATAAAATTATAAATATCTTACTCTTGGATTACTTACTAATTTTAGCATATGGCACTTGTCAAAGAATTAAAATGTCAATTCTGCATTGCCTTAATATTTATGATTAAATTTCATATATTAAAATCTCAATAATATTTAAAAAAAAATATAGATATTAAAACTATTAAATAAAAAAATAGGGTAAAACATATTGATGAATGCATTTTTTTTTCAACATTGTTTTTTTTAATTTTTGTTCTATGGTTTCAACTGAATTCATGATTCCAATACACTAAACAGAAATTTCTCCATATTTTTCATGATTTTATCGAGCACTTCTCTAAGATATCTCTTTAACTTAGGAATTTCCAGTTGATTCCTTGATTTCAATATATAATATTATTTTCTTCTATTGGTTTTCACTTTCAATTTCCTTTATTTTCTTCCTTTCTATAACTTTGTTCTGCTACTTATAAAAATTCATCTTTCAAATTTTATTTTCTTTGGAATATTCATAATTAGGAGTGGGAAAGGAGCAAATGATGTCATGCCATGTTTATGGTAATGTAGGTAACATAAATTCAAAGGGATCCTATGAAGATGGAAATGAGATGAATATTCATGTAATGCCATAGGTACAATGAGTGTCAAATTTTATGTTACATAGAAAAGAACAAGGTTAATTTTTCACAATAACAACTTTGATGTTGTAATAAAACATAAAATTAATATGTAAATTATTTCATCTTGAGCTATGATAATTTTAAAGGGGATAATATATGTTTAAAAGTATTAACCAAAAAAGGGTTGTAGAGTTGGTAGAAAGAAGGTGGTGGAGGGGAAAAAATTAAGAATGGAAAGTTAGACCCCCATGATGCCACATAAGATAATACCTAATTGTGAGTGTTTTATACGTCAAATTTTTCTAAATTGATGAAGATGAAACATATTTAAATCCATCCCTAACTAAGTTTCAACCTTCATGGAACAAAAATATTTTTCAAATGTGTGTTTTTTCTAGAAAAAGTATTGGACAATTTGTTTATCAATATTTTGGATCACATATCATTTTTCCTAATGATGGAAAAAGGTTTTGTCACAAATACCATTTTCAAAAAACTTTTCACTATCCCCAACATTATCTTGTTATAATTTATCATTTATATTAAATCTCTTATCATCATTATCCTCTTGAAAAATATACTGATGGCCTTTTATTATGTAAACCCTTATCGCATATTATTTATTACAACATATTTATGAACTTTGAAAAAATGTTTATTAAAATTTACAATTGTAATAGAATGAATAAATCCCATTAACTTTACGATTTATGTTATTTTTCATTAACTAGACCATTTTATTGTTATGTTTGTATTAGATAAACCACCTAATATAATTTATGAAAGATGTTGGATGGATGATATACTTTAAATGATGATTTTGGAGTTAATGCCAATCATTTGTGTGTCATATATTCATGTAAATATGTGATTCTATAGGTTATATATTTATTAATTATATGCAATAAAATGCCAATGTCAAGTCAAGAAAGGGATGAATAAATTTGACAATATATTTGGTGAAAACCAAAATTATATTCATGTATTCAAAAGTATGATTAAATTAAAATATATAGACACATTATGGTTGTTCATTTCATCTTATATAATTAAAATTCATATTCTATTAAAAAACAAAATATATCCTAAACCTAAGATTAACTTTATATATATATAACCCGCTTAATTTGTAGGGGTTATAGTGAGATAAAGCATGTCTATGAATTTTTTAATGTCTCTCTTCATAGCACTTTTATTTGTATATAGATGTTGGTTTCTTTACAGTTGGACAATTTAACAATTTTACACTACCTATTTTCACATAATGAATAATCAAATCTAATATTATGTTTATGTTTTGGGTTGGTCATGAAAAATTAGATTTAATTCTATTTGAATCATTGAAGTGTTATCGATGATGACTCATGCTTATTAAACTTGTGCTACCTAAAAATATGAATGAATGCTTTTGAGAAATATTTTTATCATAGTTACCTCTAAAGCTAAAATATATTCTAATTTTTATTAAAAAAAAATTAGAACTAATTGGTTATTTCAGTTTCAAGATATGACCATTGTTTAAAAATTCATTATGAAACCCAATGTAGATTTACCAACTTAAAATTCACGTGAAAAGTTGAAATATATTCATATAAAATTAGTTTAAATTTCATTTCTTTAGATTATTTTATCTCAAAATTCTATGTTCCTTTTACATATTGAAGAACTCTCTCTGCTTGTACCCAGTGATTTTGTCTATGGTTTTCATGAATTTGGAAAAAAAATAAAGAGAAAAAAAATTGTCCAGTCTAGTTGTGGCTACATAGATCATATTAATAATGACTTATCCATACTTAATTTCATCTAAATAATATATGGTATCATTTGATTTCAAATTAAAATTTTGATTCATGGGTGTAGTGAGTGGTTTACACTATCATTCCAATTTTTTTTAGAATTTCACTGATGTAAGTTTTATATGTAATTAAAATGTAAATAATTTTTTGAATCACTTCAATACCCAAATACTAATTAAATTACCCAAATATCTCATTTTAATACCTTTCTTTAATTTTTATTTGAGTTTTTAGTGTAGCTTTGATTATGTTATGTGAGAAGTAGTTCATCCACATGTGCAACTAGAAATATAATTATTTTGGACAAAAATAGCTGCATCTTCAAATTCAAAATACTATAAAATCATTATTAATATTTTCTCATTGGCCTTTTCATGCCATGAGTTTTTGAATTGTTTCAATATATACAAAATTTTTACCAACATACAAATTTTATGTTATGGTAATCAACTCTATTTTGTGTTGTTAAAGCCAATAAATCCCAAATAGTAGTCCATTTTGTTATTTGTTCATTACATTTTATTCTTTACTATTCTTAAATCCATTGATGATAATAATTTATTTATGTTTATCAAGTGATTTATCTAAAACAAATGGGCTTAAAATTGAATGGGGGATCAACCAACTCCAAATATCCATTTTTTTATAAAAGAATGATATTCTTCTTTAATTATTTTTATCCATACATCAATATTTTATTGTGTTTGAAAGTTATAAATTTTTATAAAAACATATTAATTTTGAGTTATTATTTTGGATGTTCATCCAAGGCAATATTTTCTATCTTATCTTTAATTCATTATAGGAATTTGTTGAGTGTATTTCGATTATATGTGAACTTTGAGTGCTTATTTTTTTGAATTTCAACACATTTGACATATTTCAATGTTTGTGTGACCCTTTTTGGCATACTTTTCTAAGTTTATTTAGGAATTACCAATGATTCATTTTATTAATCTAACACGTCTTCATTTTATAACATATGTTCACCTTTTGAGGAATCTTAATTTTATTACATAGGAGGATTGTCATGTTAATTGCAAGAGTTTATATATATTTAATTATTTCCCAATTATAGGTCACCACTTTACTATTTGGAACCTCCATATCAATATTTTAAAAAACATTAAATAAAGCATATTTTTCAATAATATTCAACAGTCAACTTATGCATGCTATGTACTTTGTGGCTTCACATAGGAGAACATAACTTATAGAAAGAAATTTATTATTTTTATCATCATATACTCTATAGGTTTTTAGGATTCTAAATATACAAAACAACATGCATTTCTGACTCCCATGGTCAAACTTGTTCATTCTCTCCTTTGGAATCAATTCATATAAAATGGATCAAAATAAAAATAAGTTACATTGAAGGAAGATGACCACACCAGAATGGAGGTATCTATGATCATAATTTAGTCACATAAAATTTAGTACAATCAAATATCCAACTATCATGCAATGTCCTAGTTCTTTTCTCATGTGAGATGTAGCTAAACTCTATGCCAAATTAATCACTTATTAATTACACCTTATATTTAAGTCATCCAACTCCTCATTCCTAATATTATATAAATCAGGTCCATATCCAATTTCATTTCTTATAGTTTTTGATGAATATATGTATATGCTATTTAATAAACACATTTGTAGTATTTGCTTTAGAATTAGGTTTCCATTTTAAAAAATCATATAAATCATTTTGTATGACATTATTATGCCTTGGGAATATAGAAATTAGAAAAAGTGGAAATTGACAATTGCACTTAGATAGGAAAACATGGAGTCCAACCTCTTGGCCATCAAAATGCAAATGCAATTATTAGAGATTGCAATAAAACTATTAATTATTTGGTGAAAGATCATGACATGACCCTTAATTTTTTAATTAAATTCAATTTTGATCTCCTTGATCATTTTTTAATTGGTCAACATACATAAAACTAGACAAGGCTAATGAACAAGTATATGGTCCTGAAGAAATTCATTTCCATAGATGATTCTACTAGTATTATTCTTGCAATGAGAACAAAGGAACCAAAAATATGACTCACTATGTACATCAATATGTGAATCATTTTTGTAACTCTGTCAACATTAGTATACATGTATTTGTCAATCTTACTCCTTTGATTAATTCTTTTGTGTATCTCATGATTTTCAATAATCTTTTTTAGGATTATCAATTTCACTTTCATTTTTATATTTTTTAAAAATATATTCCATTTTAACACTTTCAAAACCTATTTATTCATTTGGGATTAATATATTTTTTCATGATGCTCTCAAATTTATAATTGTATAGTTTAGGAATTCGTGTTGTTCATGGTAAAACATTTCCCCATGGTGGATCATACTTTTTTATATATTTAAATATTATTCCATTTTATAAATACCTTTCAACATGGAATGATTTATTTTGTGTACTCCTTGGCTAAGATATCATATGCATTTATGTCATTTTATTATTTCTAATCAAATTAAAACATGTGAAAACCTCTCATTAGATTGTAGTATTAGAGCCCAAGGGTTCCTTTATCTCTTTACATTGGTATATGCACCCCATGGATCCATGAATAAAATAAGTTTACTTTATCTTCTTCCAGCCTCTACATGTTTCCATTTCCACATCTAGTGGGACCATGTGGAAGCTTTATATACATTGCATCTTCACATTGGTTGCACAGATTATTTATCACCTTTTTACTTTCCTACATCAAATCAAAATAACCCACATGGACTGATCCTACTTGACACATAATCATAGAGTTAATAGATTGATAAATGGAATTAAGTAACATATAGATACACTAGTTATAAAAATCACCAAAGACATAAAATAAAATAAAGAAAACCTTAGGCTTACACAATATTGCATCACATTCTAGGATTTATAGAAAATTGCATTAACTTTTGTAGGATTTTCTATCTCATCACATTGTTTCAACATGAGTTTAATGGGATATTTATTATGATATGTTATTCATTTAATATTTCACATAATATTAGTTTTATTTTTGGTTTTATTGGCTTTATAAAAAAAACCATAATATCTCTTATTAGTCCTGGAGGGTTATCTCTAGCTTTTATTTTTCATTAGCTAGTTACTACACGCCATGTGTTCAGCTAATCTGATTGTTTCATTTTGTGTGTTAATAAATATGTGTTCATTTTCTTAGGTAAGTTTCATATTCTTTAACTGGTTGAATAAAATAATAATATTTGAGGTGATTTCATGTAATTTTATTAGCTGAATGATTTAACCATTATTATTATTATTATTATTATTATTATTATTATTATTATTATTATTATTATTATTATTATTATTATTATTATTATTATTATTATTATTATTATTATTATTATCACATCATTCTAGGTAATCAAATTCTTAAAAATTTATAGCCATAATTCATTTTAAATGCAGTTAACAACCCAGTTCCCTAGTGATCTTCCACCTATGTAGATGATTTTAAAAATAAATTAAATACTCAATCATGCCATGATGATAGAAACTCATTGATGATAAATATTAAATTTTAAAAAAGTCATTTATCTAAACAGTTTGTATATGGTTTGACATTTCTCATTTGTATAGTTTTTGTAGCCATTTTCATGTATATTTTGGTATATTCAATGGCCATGGTGGTCAGAAAGATGAAACCTTTTCTACTTAAATTATTGGTTACAATATTATCAATACTTTGGTTAATGTGGTAAATCAAGAAGATGATAATATTGCATAGGCAGTTAGATGTGTGTACTAGGTAATAGATGTAGAGTTTTTAAAGTAGGTTAATCTTTCAAGATTAATGGATTTGAGTTTAGATAATAAGTTTAAAATAATTTATGCTTTTGTTTTTTTTGTTTCTAAAGATTTTTCATTTGGTTAGGGGAATCTGGTAGATTTTATTTAAAATCAAAGTTGGTGGGCTTGCTATTTTATTTTTCAAAAAAATAAGGTGTTAGTAATGGTACATATTGTGTTACTACTCTTATAGAGATAGTAATGTTGAAGGTATCACTTTTGATCATCAATTGCAAAGAAGGATGAGAGACAATGAATTGATAAATTAGTAAAAAAAAAAATGAGAACTATGTTTTTTCATATACTTTACATTTCATTTTGTTTATGAATCATGATTTGATTGAAAGGCCAATGCATGGATTTTATGTGTTTGATTTTGTCATTGTACTATATCTTCACTCTCATTTATTTCACAAAATCCTTTCTTTCTACACATATATACATTTAGAAGAGCAAATACATGATATTATAGAATCAAAGCATCAATTTTTTACCATAGATGATGAACACTACTTTTATATTGACTCCATTAAAATATAATGAAAAATCTTTTTCCATTCATATGCCATGTTTCCCAGCTAATTTTCACATAATTATTTGAAAAAACATCTCATTATATATTTTTTATATTTTTGTTATGTTTATTTAAAGGATATTCTCAAAAAAATAAATCTCAATATATATCTTTTGTAATAATTTATTTAATAAAGTTATCTTGAAAGTCTTTTCTTTCATAGTTTGCATACTCCTCATGAAACCCAATTCCCCAAGGTGAAAGGACTGAGCCCCTTGTTGCATAATTGAGTTGTCTATTTCATTATATATATATATATATATATATATATATATATATATATATATATATATATATATATATATGTATGTATGTATGTATGTATGTATGTATGTATGTATGTATGTATGTATGTATGTATGTATGTATGTATGTATGTATGTATGTATGTATGTATGTATGTATGTATGTATGTAGTCACTATTGGACAAGTTATTTTGTGTGTTTTCTATGTTATTGAAAAATAAATTGCACATTGAGATTCTTAGATCATGTGGAATGTGAGTTACTAGAATCACATTACTTATTATTGGAGGTATGGAAATTAAAGAGGTATTAGAAACACCTGAACCTTGTGTGGTTGTAGATACTTTTCATCATCGATTAAATATGTTGTAATCTATCTCTACTCAAAAAAGTGTCAAAAGAAAACTTGAAATTGCAACCTTCGTTACAGGTATAGTGCATGGCTTGTATCCATGTGTACTTCTTATGGTTTTACCTACCCTTGCTCTAAGTTCTCATTTAGTTGGAGCAACATTTATCTTAGTATTTTTACTTGGAACATAAACCATTATTTGTAGATCATATCACTTATTTTTCCATGAATTTGAGGTAGAGATTTAATGTTTTTATAGTAATACATCTTGATGACTAGTTTACAAAGGTTCAAACTATTGTTTTCTAGTCCAAAATATGTCCAATGTTTATTTTATGCATTTTTTGTTTATGTAGTCCTTGACATAATAGTAAAATAATATAGAAAGAGGAGAGGTGAAAATATCTCATAGGGATAAGATCATGAAACCAATTTGAAATAAGATGGATCACTATAAAAATATTTAGTTGGAACTTAAGATTCAATATAGGTATAATAAAGACATATTATATAACAGAATATGATTACTTTATGGTGCCTATTCTCTACAAATTAGAACTTTTCATGACACCTTATGCTTCTAAATTGCCTTTTAAAATGGGAACTAGTTGATTTGGTGGTTATTGTTGTTTGTAAACATTTTATTCCATTTAATCCCCAATTTTTTCAAAGTAGGGAAGGATTATACCAAGATGTTTAATAGTATATATTTGATTTGTTCCTTTTCTTTTGTAGTTATGCATGGTTCATAAAAATTTAATATGGAAACTGGGATGAGTTGAAAATTACATTTTGATGTGACCCATTTTTAGTTCTGATTGGTTCACTTGATTATATTTATTATCCTAATAAAACTACAATATTTTACATTTGTTTTGAATTTAACCATAGCGTTCACTCTACTTAACATCCTTGAAAAACAATTTTCCTAAAATTATCAACACTTTTAACCTCTTTTCCAATTCTTCACACTTATTCTTCAAAGTTATAAATGTGTGTATTTATCCATATTTCCAAAATTTATATGTATTAGCATGACCATCATATTTCACTATGCAATCAAACTACCAAGGTCTTCTAATGTAGAAAAGGAAGCTGAACTTATGGAATCCATAAATTTTGATCTGTATCTCTATTTGATCCCATCTTCATGCCAAAATGACCATTTCAAAACATCTCATGCAGCCATAAGCCATATTGTCCAATTATCAACATTTTAGATTTTTTGGGAAGCCATACATGACCATCTAAGGGTCCAAAATTATAGCTTAATATTATTTTTAGTATTTATCTAATTTTAATATATATATATATATATATATATATATATATATATATATATATATATATATATATATATATATATATATATATATATATATATATATATATATATATATTTTTTAATATGTCTTGAAATTCAATTGATATTCATTTGATAGGTCAATTTTAGTGTTTAGTTTATTTTTTGAGATTTTTGGAGCTAGACACACTTGCATGTGAAACTTACTAAAAATATTCGTTTCTAAAAATAGTAGATTAATTTTATTAGTTTTTAGAGTTATAAATTTTGCATGTCAACTCTAATTCTTAGTTGACTCTTATTTATTCATGGTTTATAATCATTAGAATCATTCAATACAAATAAATATAGGTTATTGTTTCACAATCTTTGCCTATTGATATTTTCTTGCCTTGATAGTATTCGGATTCATTAGTTCCATATTCCATATTTTTTTGGTGTGAGAAACACTGGTGTTTCACATGGACTCATACTATCCCTTACTACACCATTCCTCACCAATTAAATAACATGCTTATTTAATTTCATATGTTTTTTTGGACTCATCCTATAAGATGCTTGATTGGGTAGACCTGATCTTGGAATCAAATCAATATGATGTTAAATATCTCTTTGGTGGTAAACCATATGGTAACTCATCAAATATAACATTTGTATATTCTTTCAACATTTTTTTCTATTTTGTTGGTACTTACACCACTTCTATATCTTCTTTATTCACTGCTAATACATAACAACAACCTATCATCTTCATGTCTTCCTAATACTTATCAAATTTCATGGTTTAAGAAAGGCAATGAAGTTATAGAAGATAAAATATGCTTAATCAATTTTTCTATAGGTAAAACTTAAAATTATAAAATAAGGTGTGATATTGTAACAATTGATGCATGTCATGTATTATTAGGAAGGCCATGAAAGTTTGATATAAAATCAATTCATGATGGAGAAAAAAACATGTATAGTTTCTAGAAAGGTGGTATGAAAGTAGCTTGTTACCTCTTAATGAATAAGGGAAGGTTGAAATCATGCTAAATAAAAAATAATTTATCAAAGACATGAAGATGATAGGTTACTATTATACATTAGTAGCGAAGGAAGAAGATACAAAAGTGGTGCAAGTACCAACAAAAATAATAATATTGTTAAAAAATATGAAAATATTATACCTGATGAGTTACCATATGGTTTTCCACAAAATATAGATATTTAACATCATATTGATTTGATTTTGAGATCATATCTACCTAATCAAGCAGCTTATATGATGAGTCAAATAAAAAATAGAAAATTAAATAAGCAAGTTAATTAATTGGAGAGGAAATGTGAATTAAGCATAAACATGAGTCCATGTGAAATATCAACATTTCTCACTCCAAATAAATATGGAGGGTGGATTTTGTGTGTTGATAGTATAGTAAAAAATTAAATTACAATCAATTATAGGTTTCCTATACCTCATTTAGATGATATGATGGATGTTTTTGTAGGATTAAAATATTTGATATATAGATGATTTTTAAAAGATCTACATGCAAGTGGATCATGATGAAATAGAAGAACAAATGGTCAGAAGGTATGTAAATAGTTTGAAGTTTTCTATTTAATATAAATTAAGCATGCATAGAATACTTTTCATAGAGTAAGCTTATCAATTATTTTTAAAGGTAGAATTTTTAAAAAATAGATATAATTTTACAAGAACATCTATTGATCCAAGAAGAGGACAATTCAATCTATTAAAGGGATGAGTTATATTGAATATAAATAGACTTGGGTTTAACACCACTATAGAAGAAACATCACATGGTGTATAAAGACAATGAGATAGTAGACAAAGTTTTCAATACTAAAAAATAGGAAGAGGATTTTAGAGAGGATGAAACTATGGTGGTGGTAGAGGATGATTTAAAAATCAATTTAAGTATTATGTTTGTTACAAATGTGGAGAATAATTTCATAGATAATTTGAGTGTCCACACTACCAAGATCAAGAAAGGAGGCAATAAAATCACCCAAGAGTGAATTTAGTTGATAGTGAAATAGAAGAGAAAGGTACTGAAGTTACAATAGTAGATATTGGAGAATATATCATGATAATAAGAAAAATGATTTCTCTAAGGAAATAACATGTTAATAATAAATAAGGTGGTGATGCATGGCTATGAATAAATATCTTTTAAACAAGGTATACCTTAAGAGGTAAGATATAAAAATTAATTATAGATAGTGGTGGGTATGATTGAGAAAATAGGTTTGCAGGGTGAAAAGTATCATAATAATTATCATATTTCATGGTTTCATAAGGATAATTAAGTTATAGTAGATAAAAGGTGCTTAATCAAGTTTTTTATAGATAAAATTTATAGGTATGAAATATGGTGTGATGTTATACCAATGGATGCATGCCATATATTATTGGGAAGGCCATGGAAGTTTGATAGAAAAATAATTTATGATGGAGCAATGAAAACATATAGTTTCTTGAAAGATGGTATAAAGGTAGTTTTGTTACCTCTTAAGGAAGAAGGGAAGGCTAAAATCATGCTGACTGCAAAATAATTTATCAAAGATATGAAGATGATAGGTTGATTTTATGCATTAGTAGCAAAGAAAGAAGATACATAAGTCATGTAAGTACCAATAGAAGCATCATTAGTGTTGAAAGAATATGTATATTTTATACCTGATGAGTTACCATATGGTTTACCACCAAAGAGAGATATTCAGCATCATATTGATTTGATTACAGGATCAAAATACCTAATCATGAAACGTATAGGATGTGTCCAACAAAACATATAGAACTAAATAAGAATGTTAATGAATTGGTGAAGAAGGGTGGAATTAGGGAGAGCATAAGTCTATGTGCAAAACCAACATTGCTAACTCCGAAGAAAGATGGAGGGTGGAGTATGTGTGTGGATAGTATATAAATCAATAAAATTATAATCAAGTATAGGTTTCATATACCTTATTTAGATGATATGATGTATGTTTTTTCAAGAGTAAAATAGTTTACCAAGATTGATCTAAGGAGTGGATACTATCAAATTTAACTTCTTGAAGGAGATGAATGAAAAACAACATTCAATACTAGAGATTGATTACATAATTGGATGGTGATGTTATTCATATTATCTAATGCAGCCAACACATTTATGATAGTGATGAATATAATGCTATGAGACTACAATGGTAAGTTTGAGGTGGTTTATTTTGATGATATTTTAATATTTATCAACACTAAATAAGATCACCTACATCATTTGAGAATGGTATTAGCATTATTAAGAAAAGAGAATCTCTATGCAAATTTGAAGAAGTACATGTTTATGTAGAATAATTTTATATTTTTAGGATCTGTAGTTTCAGTGGATGGTGTAAGAAGGGACAAAGAAAAATTAAAGGAAATTATTGATCCTATCTCAAAGAACATCATAGAGGTAAGATGTTTTCATGGTTAAGTAAATTTAAAGAAATTTCATTAATAATTTCAATAGTTGCACTAATAATAAATCGTATGAGAGGAAATAAATTTGCATGGACAAAAGAGGCAGCGAAAAGTTGTGAGTTGTTGAAGAATAAAATTATAGAAAAGACTATTTTAGCATTACCATATTTTAGAAAATTATTTGAGGTTGATTGTGATACTTCATTTGTGGGAATTGGTGTTATGCTGAGTTAAGAAGGAAAGCCAGCAACATATTTTAGTGAGAGATTGAATGAGGTAATAAAAATTTATTTTGCATATGATGTTGAATTTTATACCATTGTACAAGCATTAAGACATTAGAGGTATTACCTGGTGCCTAAGGATTTTATCCTATTTGCTGATCATAAGGCTTTGAATTATGTGAACACTCAAAAGAAGTAAAACAGAGGTATGCAAAGTGGTTGTCTTCATTGCAGGGCTATACTTTTATGTTGAAATATAAATCAAGAAAACAAAATTAGGTAGATGATGCTTTGAGAAGACAAGTGAGGTTGATAACTACTATGGTGAATAAAGTAGTTGAATTTAAATTTACTAAGAAAGTATATGATACTGGTGTAGATTTGGGCACGATAGTTGACCAATGCATGAAACCATTGACAAGTGATACATGTAATGTTTATTATGAGTATCTTATATAGTATGGTTATCTCTTCAAAGTAAAATAATTATGTATTATGATAAAGTATCTAAGAGACCATATTATAAGTGAATTGCATAGTGGTGATTTAGATGGACATTTTTTTAAGACAAAGATAATAGTTTTTGTGGAGAAGAATTATTTTTGGCAAAATATGAAGAGAGATATAACAAGATATGTTTCACGGTACAGAATATATCAAGTGGCAAAATGATATATACAAAATATAGGGTTTTACATGCCATTATCAGTTCCAAGAGGACCATGGACAAATTTTAGCATGGATTTTATGTTAGGATTACCAAACACACATAATATAATGATTCAATGTTTTTTTATTATGGACAAAGTTTTTAAGATGGTTAATTTTATTGTATGTAATAAAACCAATGATGCTACCAGAGCTGTAAAATTACTTTTTAAAGATATTGTGAGATTAAATTGTATTCCAAAAACCATTACAACAGATAGGGACACAAAATTTATAAGTCATTTATGGAGGAAGATGGGGACTAAGATATAATTCACTAGTGCATATCAACCCCAAACAAATAGACAAACATAAGTTGTAAACAAGAGCTTGGGAAATTTATTGGGATGCACAGTTGGAGAGAAGCCCATGTAATGGAACTTGGCTTTACCACAAGCTCAGTTTGTATATAATAGTTCAGTGACCATATCAATAGGAAAATTAGCATTTCCTATTGTTTATGGGAGAAATCCTATGATTTTTTTAGATTTGGTACAATTACCAATTGGATAAATAGTTAGTGATGATGTAGAAGCATTTATAGAACATATACAACAATTAAAAGAAGTAAGAAGAAAGTTACAAGAAATTATTGAGAAGTATAAAGCAACAAAAAATGTCATAAGAAGGTCAAAAATATTTGAATTAGATTTAGTGATGGTTTACTTGAGGAAAGAGAGATTTTTGAAATACACATATAAAAAATTAAAGTAAAATAAAATTAGACCATGTAGAATTGTGAAGAAAATTAATGGCAATGCTTATAAGTTGAGTTTACCATAGAATTTTGATATCTATCTAGTTTTTAGTGTTTCAAATTAATATGATTTCTATGGATAATATGATGGTGAATATGTTTAATAAGTAGATTGGTAGCAACAGGTATCAAAGAAGAAGAAAGAAAAGATAGTGTAAGTTTTAGATAAGAAGATAGTAAACACAAGGCAAGGAAGTTATGGCAAGTATTTGGTAGAGTGGCAAGGATTACAATAGGAAGACAACACTTAGATTAAAAAATGAGAGGTGAAGAAGATTGATAAGAAAAAATGGTAGTAATACAATTAGAGCAACTTGTAGGAGATAAGTTGTTTTCAACCAGAGGAGTATGATGTAGAAAAAGAGACCAAACTTCCAAAGGCCATAATTTTGATCCATATCTCCATTCAAACTCATATTTATGTCAAAATTATTGTGTCAAAAAATTTAGTGCAGCCATAATCTGACTTGTTTAATTATAGACATTTTTTTATATTTTTTGAAGGCCATACATGACCATATGAGGGTCTAAAATTGTAGTTTAATATTATTTTTATTATTTTTCCAATTTAAAAAGTTATATATTTTTGTAACCGAACTTGAACTTTAGTTGACATTTATTTGATAGATTAATTTTAGTTTTTTAGTTTATTATTGAGGATTTTTATAGCTACACATACTTGTATGTGAAGCTTACTAAAAATAGTAGATTTTAAAATTAGCAAGTCAATTTTTATTCTAGAGTTTCAAATTTTACATGTCAACTCCAATTCTGAGTTGAGGCTTATTTATGAATGGTTTCAAGTTATTTGAATCATTATATATGAATCAATACATGTTATTATCAAATAATCTTTGCCTATTGGTATTTTTTTATGTTTATAGTATCTAGGTTCATTATCTTCCAAGTAAAATATGACAAACATTTGTTTATTTGACATATAACTTAACACATACATATGGCATACAACAAGGAATTTATGGTGGACTGTTTAATACCATGAAACATAATAATAAATATATATTTAATCTCTCATGTTTCCCTTTTTAACCATAGATCTTCCTTGTAACTGAAAGAATTATTTTTTAATATTTTTAATATCTTGCATTAAAATCATCTATTCTAAATCTGTACATGTAGATTTTATGAAAAATTGAGTCATGCACTTATAATTAAGATTATAAATGTGTGTGTGTGTGTGTGTGTGTGTGTGTGTGTGTGTGTGTGTGTGTGTAAATATATTAAATAGGATGAAATATTTTATAAGTTATAAAATAATAAAGTTAAGCATTCTATAAATTAGTTTTATATTATATTTTTTGTTGTATGTGTGTGTGTGAAACTATAAGGTAAGGATAATATATACCATGGCCTTAATTGTTGTACCTTCTATGCAAAGGTGTAATCAATGGCACTTAGTACCCAAATTTTGGAAAATCATATGTTAGATTATATGGAAAAAAAGTCTTCTTCACACATATCTTATATATCTTTCTACTACAAAGCACAAGGTCATAGGTACATTGTTGTCTTGTGGTTGATTAGTCTTTTGTATCCTACACAACTATTGTAGAACTTATGTAACATTTTTTTTAAGTAATTGTAGAACTTATGTAATATTTTTTTTATAATGTGCATTAGTAAATTTTATTTTCAGAATGAGTTTAGTTTATTCAATGATAGTTTGATACTATATATGTTACGCATGTAGTTTGGACATGGTCTAATATTATGTCTATACTAGAAGTGAAACAACAACATATTATATGATTTAAGGAGATTGTTATGATTCTTCTCTATGTCTTATTAGGGGCTTTGATTTAGTGCTCTGAGAAAATTTCAATGGATGTTTTTGTTGGCCTAAATATGTATTTTTGTAGGTCTGATTATGGGAGGGATCTCTTTCTATTCATTATGTTTTGGTTTATGTATATATTCAACTATTTTCTATTTTGTAGGTAAACATAAAAGAAGAATCTATTTAGGGCCTTTTCTTGGATAAAATGCTTATTGAGTTCAAATTACATAGATCATCTGTCATCCTAGACTATTGAACACTATAACTAAAATGTGCAAAATTCTCTAAAGAGGATAGTTTATTCTTCAAAAGTAGAGCCTTATTACTCTATATAAGGACTTGACGTTCTGTGCCCTTATTAATATTTATTTTATTTTTAATTATTTCTATAATGTGTTTCTCTTGTGTGTTGATTTTTATTGAAGAAAAGAATTTTACGTTCAAATGTGCTGACCATGTAGTGAGTATCCACAACCCAGAAGACTAGACTTCTTGTATGTGTCTTTTGACACTTAATAATCACATCACTATGTATTGAAGGACTCACCTACATCACAACTGGGTGGATCAAGCCAAAGGGTTAGATTGTTTGTCCATTAAAGTAGTTCATCATCAAGCCTCAAAACGCTAGAACATAGTTTCTGCCATATCTAATACAGGCATAAAACTATTAAAAAGAGTTTTACTTAATTGAATGGGATTGGAAAAGATTATTAAAATTGTAAACTTTACATGTCAAAATGGGTTGAATAAATAGTTGATACATAGATTCCTACTGCTTTAGACATGATACCATTAAGTGAATATGTCATTCTCCATCATTTATTATACATACTCATCTCCCCCCATTTCATCACACCTGAATAATGACTGGTCTGTTATAATAAATCCTTATGAACAAATATCTTTTATAAGAAAGATTTTCCATAATTTATTTATGATAAAGATTTTTAAACATCGTTATACATGCACAAAATACAACACTAATGCTTAATGAATAACTAGAAAAATAATACAATATATATAAATGACAGGATAGTAACATTATTGGTTAAAGGATACGATTATGTTTACCTGACATGGAGCCGCCACTAAGTGTTGGAAATACACCCGTAATAACTCATGAAAACACTGATTATATTAGCAGTTAAATCCTCTTGACGATTACACGCATATAATCCGTGGGTGAGGGTGACGTCTTGGTGAAGGCGTATGCATGTGTGAGGGTGATGCCTTCTAGATGGAATGAGACTTGACAGAGCCATTACAGTCAAAGTCTTTAAAATGTGGAGTCTATAGATGCGGTGCTCGTGGGTACAGTGTCCTCGGAGATTTCGACTTCATTGTTGCTACATGTTTAATGTTTGTTTGTTTGCTGGTTAGATTTGATTTGATTTGATTTAGGGATGTGAAGCCCATATCTTGAACATTAAAAGTAGATGAAATTTTCATTAGTCATAAATATATTTGTACCAATTATAATGTATTTGATATTTTACTGTAATTCATATGAAAATTTAAAATTGTATATAATATATTGTATTATTGTTATTACATTTTATTTCAATCGTAAATATTTCAATTTAAGATTTGCGTGAATTAATGTAAATATTAGGTTCACTCATATCTAAATTTTTATTTTACTTGTCAAATACATTGTCTTTTTCCTATCAACTTTATACTTCAACTTATAAAAACTTTCAAAACAATTTATCATATTCACAATATTTAATATGTAAACATACATCCACTTTATCATAATATTTAATTTCACAATATATTCCAAAAAATTAACTCTAACGTCTTTTATTTGTTGCTCGTTAGATCTTCACTACCACTCCAATCCAAGTTATTGTATAATTGAACGTGCAACATATAAAACTCACCAAAATATTAAATTCATATTGAAAACTTTGAACAAAAATTAAAATAGAAAACTAATTTATACAATGTTTTATTTCAATTTTTTATTTTATGTATGTATGTATTAACAAATATTATGCCTATAAAAACATCATTAAAATTATAAATATTTTTTTTTATGTTTATTTTTATTTTTATTCCCACACTACTTTTCTGTTCTATTGTTGTCAATATATAAGATATCAATTTTAATTTTTTCAATTGTCCCATGCCTATGTTTATGTGTACTTACATACACACACACACAAAAAAAAAAAAAAAAAAAAAAAAAAAAAACTTCATAATAATAAAATGTTAGTCTTTCGCTAAATGTTATTCATAAAAAAACTATCTGAATTATAACAAAAGTCTATCTTATTTGAATTAAAATTAGTGTAAATTAACACTAGATGTTATAATGCAATTGAAATATGGTAAAGAGAAAGTAGAAGCTCACAAAATTAACATTGGAAAATGGTCCTAGAAAGGCTCCCATAAATCTATAGATCAAATATTTTGCATTAGGAGTCACAATCTAATTTCTAAAGAGAAGTTGAGTTTTGGATGAGTATCCATAGATTGTTAATATCCATTTTCCAATTTAGAAGGGAAGGAAGGTCTTCTAAATAGTTGCATGGACATGCTAATGAATGAAGTTCAGCATATCCTCTTGTGTAGCCCTAATTGGGCTCATTATAAATAAATATCATTTTTAATATCTAGACTTATGCTTGGAGTTATTTGAGAGGATGGCATGCCTCCTCATAGAGAACAATCCAAATATCCACTTAGACTAGAGGTGTGTGGGCCACTAAAGGATTAATTATGTAAAAAATGATAGATGAGGGTTAGTATAGAGGATGCATTGACATCAGAGGGTAAGTGGAGACATAACTTGCACATCAAGGCATTAGTAAATATCAAATTACTTCTAGTGCATGTGGTGCCTTACAAGGCTATTAATTGCTTTTTTATACTAATGAATGCATTACATATATATCCTAAAAAGTTAGAACAAGATCTATAACACAATAAAACAACTCCAGAGATACAAAATCTTAGACAGATTTTATAGGTTGTGTTAGCTATTTATTGTTATCTACAAAATTATTTCTCTCTAGGCTTCAAAATGCTTAGAAGAAATTAAAAACTATAGTAAATGTTATAGAATGATTTCAACCGTATCTACAACCATTATCGAATTGATATGCCAAGAATCTGATAAAAAAGATGAGAAGGAAACATAAATCATATTTAGCTTGCCTTTGTTTGAAATAGGCATGGATATCTTTTCTACTTAATGTCATAAATCATATTTAGCTTGCCTATGTTTGAAATAGGCATGGATATATCAATAGAATTGTAAGAACTATTATTGATATCTTATAAGGGAATTAAAAGAGCTAAAATTGATATCTTAAATTTTGATGGAAATGGAAAAGAAGAGTAAGATCTAGAAAAAACATAATAGAACTTTGTTATATTTCAAATATATTTTCAATGCATAACATTTGGTAAAATGATAACATTTTATTAATGTTGGATTTGTTTGATTGAGGTTTGAAATAAACATATGACCTTGGGAGGGGCTACTTAAGAACATCCTTAAGTGTACCAAGAAAATTATATGGGAAATTAAGATCCCATATCTTATTCTAAAGGCATTCCTTTTGTTGATAATATCATGAAATATATTATCAAATATAGCACTTCTAAAGACCATGATTAGAATACCCACCTTTATATTCATGAAACTAAAGGAGAGATACCAATAAGTGAGTGGGACATAATAAGTGAGAGGGTATTTTGAGGATGTGGTGCTGAAATTTTGAACACATTTTATATTAAAAGTTAATGAAATGTCCATTTATTACAAATATTTTTACACCCAATTTTTAGTGCATTAATATTCTACCCTAATTCATATGAAATCTGAAAATTGCACACAAAATATTATATTATTGTTATTACACTCAAATCCAAACACAAATATCTCAAATTTAAGTAGATTTTGTGAATTAATATTAATGTTGAGTTTAGTCCTATAAATTTTTCATCATATAGATTTGCAATGATGTTTCAAAACATTATTAATCTTTGGATTCTATAATATTTTATTTTTTTTGTATGCATACAAATATCCCATTGTCAATGAAGATGACATTTTGTGCATGAATGAGCCATACTTACATTTTATCACTTGAAAGTTATTGGTGAGGGTGGGTAAATCCATGTTTCAATTAAATACAATCAAGTTTATTTAAATGTGAATTATACAAGCATGTTTATTAAAAATTTATAAAAAATGTTCAATAATTTAATTGGAAAAGACATAGGATAATATTATTTTTTATAATAAACATTTTACATGGCATAACATTATAATTGAATATAAAAATTAAGTTTTAAAACATAGATTCCCTCTCATCTTAGCTCACGCAAAACAAGGTTACTCATATTTAAATAAATAAAATAACTAATTACAAACCATAAATGAATAACCCAAAACCAAGAATAAATATTTTTGAAAAGTAAAAAATCTCTTATTAGTAGAAATGTAAAAATGAACAATGAAAAACCCATATATATGTGGATGATTAAAAAATATAATCTAAGGATCAATAATGTTTAAAACACAAGTTCAAATTTTTATGCAAAATAGTCAACTAATGTAATGGGCACAAACATGATGTTTTTGTAGTATTTTCCATTTTGAGATAAAAACATCCCTTGAATATGCTAAAACTATCCATTAAAACTTAAAAATTCATTAGACTATTCAAGCTATCCATGTAATTATAAGAAAACTTATTAAAAAATTAAAGGGAACATTGATAATATTAAGACCATGATCAATAACATGTGCACACACACATATGCATGTACATAGACACATAGACACACACATTCATGCATGTACACATACACGTGCATGCTCTCTCTCTCTCTCTCTCTCTCTCTCTCTCTCTCTCTCTCTCT
>JARHVA010009134.1:0-77500 GCA_037957365.1 Torreya grandis
TCTAAAAAATCCATTCTTGATTATAACCCTCACTTTTCACTTATTAATGGATCACTTCTATGCCCTTTCTCTCTTCTAGTCTCATTTCTCTATAAATTCAACCTTGATTGGATTTGTATTCATCCCCCACCTACATATGGTGAAGACCTACCCATTTTTATAATTTTTTTTATCAAAGATAAATACTAGTTTTACCTCCTCCTTTGATTGTATTTAGTGTGTGTGCATGGCTAGTTGATCTTGTCAACTATTTGGCTTAGTCTTCATTGGCATGTTATCCTTTTCTAACACTCATTTGTAGTTTGAAATCTTCTTTGTAGGTCATGTGAAATATCCAAGTGAATTGTGAAGTTTAGTTTATAATTCTATGACCTCTTTATTATTACTCCTGTACCAAACATATATCACAACCTCCATAATGAAATGTTGATGTAAAGACATAAATTAGGAGTAGTGTATGTTCAAGTTAGTCTTGATGCTGATGTGCACATGTATCTAGTTAGTAGTGGTCAATTATTTTGGTGCATCACCTCTATTAGATAAGTTTTATATCTCTTTTCCTAAAAAATATTATATTATTGAATGATACTAAGTGATACATCAAGGGGAGGTATCCCTATAAGCTAGAGATTCAATCTACCTATTATGCCACCCACAACCTAGGATTATCTCCATGTTACCCTAAATTTGGAAGGCTTGAACAATATTCCAAGGTTGTAAATTTGGGTGATAATAGTTATAACATAACTAATGAGTTATGTTACAAAATTATTGAAATATTGATGGTGTTGACCTTTTACATATTATCCTTTTGAGGCATTCATAAAACATCAATGGCAACTTTGATCTCAATTAGTTGGTTCTAGTAGCTTAGGCACCTGTTTAAATTAAGTTGTATTTTTAATTCACTATATTGATGAGATTGTTATGGATACGTTTGAAGTATATTTAAATTTCATTTAAAGTTATGATGCATCTCAATCCTATGGTATTCCCTATCAACCACATAATGAGCTTTATTATTCTATAATGAGCCTTACCAGTAGTATGATGATTCATATCAGTCCTATGATTGTTCCACTTTCCACTCATATGACCCCAACCATATGAATCTATATACTTATCAATCTTTTTACCCTCCTTACTATCAAGAGTATCACCCTTATCATCCTTATGATCCATATCAATATTATGATCAGCCTACACCTCCCCCATGTGGCTATGATTATACATATAAATAACCCTTGTCTTCAACCATGCTATCCTCCTCCCCGTCATACACTATCCTCCAAATCTCATCAATATGGAATGAAAGATATGGAAAATAAGATATTATCCTATGGAAAAAGGGGTTTGTTCAAATTCTCAATATAAGGAAGTGATTGGGATTTTTTAAGCTGTATCTACCTCCTTTAATGATCCATTATAGAGGGGTGAGTTATGTATATTTTTATTAGATAATATTGATATTTGGTAAAGAGAACAAAGTGAGTTGGATAATATATTTAAATATCCTTCTTGTATCCCTTATTATCCTTCTTGTGCTCCTTATCATCATGAAGTCATTGACCATCCTCAATAAGAGAAATTCCAAAAGAGTATAGACAAACAAATTGAAGCCTTGGAATTAAAAGTCATAGAGCTTGAATCAAGCCTAGATTTATAAATTAAATCCAAACAAGACCTTTTTCCTATTCAAGCCCCATTTCCCCATCCTCAAGAACCTAAATATTTTCCATCTTGGAGGCATATCCAAAGAGGCATCCAAGACAAGAATGAGGCCTTAGTTGAAAGGTTGGAAATCAAGTTGTAGATGTAATTGAACCTCAAAAATATATAAAAATGATTAAGTACTTGTTGAGAAGAATGAGAAACTTAGCACAACTAAATTTTATCTATATTTGATAGTTCTTAGAAGAATATTCCATACCCAAGACCTCATGATGTAAAAGTACTCCCTTGATCCCCAAGCTAACTCATTAACATATTCATCACCCTCCCACCATCTCCCTCTTTGAGAAGGAACCTATATTATGGAAGGAAAATGAAGAATACCAAGTTATAGCTATAGATGATGAAGATAATTCAAGTTAACTTGATGAGGATATTATCATCGATACTACACTTGGGGAAGGAAAAAATAAATCAATTTTTAGAGATGAAGTTCTAAAAGATGGGCCTTGATATCATGCTTCAAGATGGAGGTACAATTACATCTAATCTTGTTGATTTTGTATTTGGAATGGATGTTGAATGTTCCCTAAGACAACAAGCTAAGATATTGGATGAATTTTAAATGGATTCCACTTAGAAATAGTGTGAACTTGAGGAAAGAGTATAAGCTAAAATATTGGATGAGGTTGAAGTGGTTTCTAGAAGGCAAGAGTTTGAACTTGAATAGGTTGACTCCCAATTACATCATGACTAAAAAAAGGAGATCAAGATTTTTGACAACCCTATAGATCTTAAGGATAAATAAGATGATGTTATTCAATTTTACCTTACTCAAATTGATCAAATAGAGGAGACAAATGAGGATTGATAGTAGTACATTGAGTCCCTTTAATAAATTGAAGCCCTTTATAAATTTACACTTCTTATTGGAGAGCATGCTCATGAGGAGGTTGAATCAAGACACACCCTTTGAAGACCTTGATGCATCTTAGATTGACTATGCAAAAATTATTTAAGAGCTTGATGAACTTGTAGAAAATGATAAGCAACATGAGGTCACTCAATATCATGGAAAACAAGAATAATGCCTAAATGGAGTATCATTGGATAATGTTGTAGTTATTCGAGCAATTTAGAATGGGATTAATTATGATGATATCCTTAAGATCAAGGTATAAAATGGGGTGGGTCTTGAAATACAAGATGAATATGTGTTCATAGGTGATTGGTTTGATACTATTACTTCAGTTGAAAGCATGCCAAGAGGGTTGGTAATCACTATGAAGATGAATCTAATAAGAACAAGGTCTAAGAGGCACCTTACCTCATGAAATTTTTAATCTCACAGAGAAAAATATCTCAAAAACTACCCTTTTGATCCAAGAGGAAGAAGATAGGTTTAGGTCAGTCGTATATACTAGTTACTTATGTTGTGTCTTATTTTCCATAAGTGCTTAGCTAGCATATGTGTGTTGTCTTGTTTCCTTTACTTTATATGTTGTTCTTGTTTTATGTGTGTTTGGAGGTCAAGTCATGTATCTTATCTTGGTTAATGTATGATAAGGTATGATTTTGAGTGAAAATGACTCCATTTCCCAATGAAAGGGTAAGGCTACTAGTCTAGTAAACCTTACATACGTGCTACCCCTATGAATTGCTAATTTGTTTACCATTTTAACCCCTAGGTCAAAAGTTAAACCCCTATAAGTTGAAATCTGACTGGTCATATCCAAATAAACTTGTTCATATCCATTTTTTAACTTGTAAAGTCTTCAAGTGGTCTTTTTAAGTTATTTTAGCATAAGTTAAGGTTATTTTGACAAAATTAAGGTAATGGTTTATCTTTGTATTATGATACGCTATCTATATCACAGTGTGAAGAAGGTGGATCCTAAAAATTTCATAGATTCATAACTTTTCCCTCAAGTTATATTAACCCTTAATCACCTTGCATAAACATTTCACTTGTTTAGAAAATTTAAGGTAATTTATAAAGTTTAAGGTAAAGTTTTATGAAAGGGAAAGTGCATATAACTAACTCCAACATTATCAAAGCTAAAAAAGTGAAATATACATATATATACACTTTAAAAAGTTATTATAGGAGTTATTTAACTTAAAAATATGTCATGTATGTCATATTTTAATAGTTTTATAGGTTTAACATTTAGAAGAGAGAAAATCACTCAAACAAAGGCAATTATAAGCACTTGTATAGAATTGGAGGATCTAATTCTAGGTGAAAATGGTTAAAAAGTGTCTCTTAAGCTTCCAAAAGTAAAATACATTCTAGGAATGAAGTTAATTGTCCTGAGATTCCAAAATTTGCTTCCTTTCTTCCATCCCTCCCTTGGTAATCTCATAATGGTAGATTCACATGTTTGGTCTGTAAAACACATAAGGATTTGAGACCTAAAAATTTAAAAAAATTAGGGTGTCCTAATGGAATTAAAATCCATGTCTATAGTGTTCATATTGGTGGCTCCTCCTTTATGAATAATCATTAAGAAGGCAGGGTGGTCTTAAACCCTACATTAATCCCATAGGCTCATTTTTCTCCTTGGAATGGAAATTTGAATTAGGTTGGAGGAATGTTATAAATTTAAGAGGATTTATAGGGTTTTTACATACAATTTACATGTTATTACAATCCCCACTTTCCATGTATGAGCTCAAGAGGACAATAAAACTCTACTTTTAAATAGTCTATAAGATGAATGACATTATTTCTAGATTGTTCTAGGGTTTTAAATAGTATATGAATATGGATCAAGGATTAATATCACATATCACTATATATAATTATATAAAATTCCATTATATGGTTTTCTATGCCTACTCCACACTCACAAGATTCTCAACATGAAGGTAGTCTGCATATTCTCACTAGTGCATCAATCATCAATGTGCAAACAAAATTTTGATTTTTTGAAGGTCCTAAGTTGCATTAAAAATAATGATATATGGTTTTTTATATTGTGTTTTAGTTATTTAAACTCATCCAAAACTCTTTAGATAAATATTAAGACCCAAGAAGGTTGTCCTCATGATCCACCAAAAGATTGTGCAGCCTGTAAGTTGGAAAACAACAAAATATTGGTCATGAATATAAAAATAGTGAAGTGAAATGGTTATAAATTAAATGAAATGATACATCAGATCCTTTATAATAATCTAAAATTATTTATTATTAAAATTTTATCCCCTCCAAGAAATGTAAAGTGGTCTTAGCCTAAAGACTGCATATAACCTTGCCTACTCAGAGGTGAGGGGAAAAGGTGACAAACATGCATTGATAGTGTGTTTAGAGTGTAAAAAAAGTCATTTTAAATTAATGAGACACTATATAATTTTTTTTAGGTCTAACATAATTCAATATGCATGCTTAATGGAGCCTAAAATGTTAAATGGTAGACCTATAAGTCTGCAGACGTGTAAGTCTCCTTTTCATGTAAAATGTAACAAATCTTGCATTAACACTAATGTTTCAAGGGGATAGATGAAATATATAAAATAATAGGAAAATAATGTATGGATAATATTTAGGTGGAGACTCAATTTTTAACTCCATCAAATCAATCTTGATGTCCACAACCATACATACCTTAAACAACTCACACAAGCATGTCTAGTCAAATGAGGAAAATAACATGAATTGTATATCAAAATATGGAGTTTAAAAACCTAAAGGGTGAGATAAATTTTATGTATATATCCTTTTATAATTTCAATACAAATTTAGAAAAGGTGGTTTCAAAACCTAATGCCTAACGGGCTTAAATGGTAACACATGCTTATGTATGAATCCAAGGAAATTTACAAGTTTTGGATGTGAGGTTTTGAATAAGTTTTAGAGGGGAAAAATAATACAAATAAGTTATAAAAACTATAACAAAGGTATTTTAAATTATCAGTGATTTGTATTTGAGGTCATCAACTCCAAATGCAGTTAAGTCCCTATAATTACCTTCAGAACTGTTTGAGTGACTCAAGTTGGTTTTCAAACTTGAGAAGATGATGAAATGCACAATAATGGATTTAGGGTTTAGATGGGTATACAAGGTGAAAAAAAATAGTATAGGTCAAATAATACCTAAATAAATGTGAGAGAGGATGATCAAAACAAAGTCACCCTAAGCTATAGTCAAACAATTAGAATCCTATATTTAAGACTATCTAGTCTTATTGATAAAGGTGCTCAATTGGTTTGAAGGTAAAATATATGTTGGAAATAAAAATAATATGAAAATAACTCTAAAATTTTATAATGACACTTCAATATAATCTTCAAGGCCAAGAAAAAAAATAAAAACTTTGATAAGTTTGTGTAGGCCTAAATTCACACACACGGTCCTGTATGTAAAGTTGTGAAGAGAGTGGTTTGATTGAGGATTATATGAGAACATAAAATATAAAAAAGGTGATTAAGATTTCAATGAAAATTTTATGAAGTGTTATATCCCTTTAACATAGAAGAGATACCTCAAACATAGACACTAGGGTCACTATCATTGGTTTGCTAGAAAACCCTAGGTATGGGCTGATGGTGATCATAGTAGATTTATGGAGATAAATGATAGGAAAGATAATTAGGATAGGTAAATATAGATTAAACATACCTACTTGAGGTATCCAAAACCAAAACCAAACATTGTTACTCCTTTCTCAAACTCATCTCTCTCTTAACCTCATAAATGAAGACTTTCTAAACCAAGAAGCACCTTCTTAAGCTCATAATATTAAGGATAAGCTGAATGGGATACCAATATCCTATGGAATTTTATGGGCCTTGTATACTTGTGATTTGTGTAATTTGTTCATTGGTTAAGTTTATTATTTTTATGAATCATCATTAAGATGATAAACATGTTTTTTAGCTACCTAAAGGACTAGAAAGGACTACTAAAGAATTATATTCCTAATTAATTTAAGTGAGTTGGATTTATATTTAAACGACATGTAAATCATTCCTCACTCCAATAATACTCTCACCATGATACTTTCTTGTACTTACACCTGTACAGATGCATTAAATGTTATGTTTTTATAGAGATTTGAGCTCAAAATAGGGTATTTGACCTCATGGATAGATGTAAACCATTAGATAGGATGGATTTATGTATATTATACCTATTTGGATCCAAAAATATGTACATGTCACCTTGAAAGTGCTCCTATGGGTGTAATTGTTAAGAGCAGTATGGAAAAGGCTTGTGAAAGGCTAAGGTTTTTTTTGCCATTTCATGGTTCTCATATCTACGCAACTTTTCAAAATCTTAAATTTGATAAGGAACATGGCTATGGAGTATGAAAATTTAATAAAACACTTTATGTAAGTTTCACATGTGTGGGATGTCTATGGATCAAAATCTTAGTTTCTAGGCCTAAAGACCTAATTGAGGCCTAAAAGGAGAGAGAGATCAGGTTTATAAGTACACTTCCACTCATAGTCATTGAATTTTAGATAGATATATAAGGGTATACTGGTTACTCAAATGCATTATTATTTTCCCAATATCATACATACATTATCATACATAAAGAGCTTTAATTTTTTCAGGGTTACAAGGAATTGAAGGCTAATGGGAGCTTAAGGTGCAAAATGAGGTCTTAGTGAGTGTTTTATGGATCCAAATGAGTTTTTTAGGTATATTATGACTAAGATATTCAATCCATGGAGAATAATTGAAACCATGAAGATAAAGTCAATATTTGATCTATTTGGGAAAGATAGGCATAATGAGACTAAAGGGGTTTCAAGACACCTAAGAGTTGTAATCATAATTACAAGGTCAATATTAAGATATTATAAAATTAAATCAGATTGTTAATAACAAGGGTAGGGATCAGTTCAACATTATTTTCTGATGAAGAGTGACAGTTGTCACCTCACAAGCCAAGAGAAGGGCAGTTTGAACAAGAAGCAAGAGGTGTCAAACAAAGGAATGAAAATGTTATGCCATTAAAAGAGGATGCATATTCAAGGAAGTAACACATGTATTTGGAAACATGATAAAACTATTTATAACTCCCTTTTTATTTTAATTCTGACTTGACACTTGTTAATGGCTCACTTCTATGCCCCTCTCTCTTATAATAAATTTAACCTTGATTGGATTTGTATTCATCCATTACTAAGGTATGGTGAAGTCCTGCCCCTTTGTATGCCTTTGATCAATGAGAAAATATTGGTTTTACCTCCTCTAAATATATTTAGTGTATGTGCATGACTAGTTGGTCTTGTCAAGTGTTTGGCTTAGTCTTGATGGGCATGTTATCCTTTTCTAACACTCATATGTAGTTTAAAAGCTTATTTTTAGGTCATGTGAAGTGTCCAAGTGAAGTGTGAAGATTGAGTGCATTTTATACTCATTAATTTGATTATATTACCTCTTTATTAATCCTCTTATCCCAAAAACATCCATAATAAGATGCTAATATAGAGAGATAGATTAGGAGTAGTGTGTGTTCAGGGGTCTTATGAATGATGTGCACATGAAGTTGGATGGTAGTGGTCAATTATCTTGGTGAATCACCTCCATTAGAGTAAATTTATCTCTCTTTTCCTAATAATTTTATAGATTATTGAATGAGCCTAAGTGATACATCAAGGGGATCTAGCCCTATAACCTAGAGATTTAATCCACCTATTAGGCAATCCCTAGCTTTAGATTATCTCCATTTTACCCCAAACTTGGAAGGCTTAAACAATATTCCAAGGGTGAAAATTTAGGTGATAATAGTACACACCAATAATATTATGTAATGTGTGTGCCTCTTATATAGTATTATGATATGAATTTGGTGGTGGATGTGCCTGATATGTGTAGTGAACTCCTAAAGTACTCCCTTGTTCATTTGCCATGTGATTTAGAAATCAATACAAGAATATTTTTAATTCCTTAAATTATATGTATAGTACTTTGGGTGCATCAATGGGTGTGACCCCATCAATAATGTTATCCTCAATCAAATATTGTATCTTATATTTTAGTTTAATGTATATGTTTATTATATGGCTTAGTGCCATGCGATACTCATAGAATGCATTAGAATCATAGTTATTTAGAAGAGGTTATGTCATATCAACCTCTTTTATGGGAGGAAGAGATATGACATTGCATTTCAAGGGTTGGTGTAAAACACATGCTGGTTATTATAGAAGGTTGGTGAAAACTCTATGTGGAGTAATGGATAAAACCAAGCTAAGAGATGGATCTAAAGCTGTGTTAATTATGGCCTTTGGATCACTCTTGTTATTAATGGACCTTACCTTACATGGAGGCTTACTACACCTCTTAGGAATCAATTCTAATACACTAGTATATCTTAGATTGCTCATTGAGAGAAGATTTCCTTCTCTTTCTTTTAATGTGTGGCACAAATCTATGAATATTGAAATCTTATTAAATAAGATAGCTTCATGTAATATTGGTAGAATACTCTATTTAAATATGTCTTAAAGCTCTTTATCTACCATGGGGCTAGTTAATTTAGCCAATATAGTCTTATACCATAAGACTTATTCTATAATAGTTCATTTGAATTTTGTTTCAAATGTGCAACTTGAGCATATGAGATCTTATCACTAATGTTTATTAAGAAGTGTGTTAAAACATGGCTACCAAAGGATTGAATGCAGTGATAGACTAATTTGGTATATCATAAAACCACTATAAGGCATAATCATTTAAATTATGTAGGAATAACTTAGTGAGGAGCCAATAATTAGAAACATATTCTAAACATGTTGTGTGAAAAGCTTAGATATGGTGCTCTAGGTCACCCTTACCATCATATAATGTAAGATTAGGTTCCATAAATCTAGATGGAAAGGTGTTTACCAATATTTAATGTGATAAATGTGTATGTAATAGAACATTAGAATCCAAGACATGTGATGGCCAAGAGGCTCCCTACTCAAGATATAACACCTTAGCCTGCAGAGTATGAACCTAGTGCATAGGTGATTATACATCTAGAGTGGAGGAACTAGCTGTAATAGGTGTCGATATCACTAAAGTTATTGAATTAAAATTATTGGTTATTGTGCTAGCTAATTTGGCCCCACTGTAGTTATAATAATGCTATTAACTAGGGGAGTTGATGATTGACCATTATTTGCTTTTTGAGGTCTTCACGAATAATATTGATGAGGTCATCTTGTAAATCTAAATGTTTGGAAACAAAATATTAAAATAATATTTTTATCAATTTCATCAAATCAATTATTGAATTCTACCGTTGTAGTTTGGGAAGTAGGAAAAAAATTATTATATATTTTGAACCTTTAAGGAAATTCAATCTAGGAAAGATTGAAAAATAATATTGAAACAAATCTAAGATTTTAAAACTAATATCTGAGAAGAGACACAAAAAGGATAGAAACCCTAAGAGCATTTAGGGTTAGGGTTTGAGAAATGTTCAAAGTAAGTTGGGTTCACCAAATTTTTTAACCTTCTAGGACTCAGAAAGTGTAAATCTTATGTTTATTAAAGAGTTTAGTAGACTAAATCAATTTAATAATATGGAAAAAATGCAACCAATAATTTTTTAAAAAATTGAATAACTTTTAACTTTTTAAAAAATAGTAATAAATAGTGAAAGTAAGAACTTAGATAATAATTGAGACAAATGATATGGGTGTTAGAAACTAAGGTACAAGCTAGTCTGTGTGTTGAAAATAGGATACTAGTGTTAGAATCCCTCATAGATGGTAGCACCATAATTATATAGTAGTGACATTATTTAAAATGTGGTGGTAGTGTCTTGATATTAGTGATAGTGTCCTTTGTGTAGGACAATATTGAGATTTTAGGTGTACCTATGTCTAAATATCTAAGGTTTGATCCTATGTGTATGATTGTTAAAGCCTTATATTTTTCCTATAATGAATATTTTATTAATTAAAACATAATCCTCCATGTATTTAGGGCATCTATTTGACATGAGCTAAAAAGTGTGTTTGTTAGTAGGATAGGCCAAACATCCTCAACACCCTGATGTGAAGAGAGTTGCCTATATACCAATACTCCAAGGAAATATCAAGACCCATGTAGTTATACCCACCTAAGTTCTAGTGAAATTCAAATTAAATCTATTATGATAGTGGCCTTGAGCATGCTTAACATTTTAAATTTGGGTAATATGAGCTTAGGAATATTGTAGATGATCGTACACAAAAGTAGGGAATAATAGTGATTGATAACCTTAATTATGTATAACTTGTTTTGATTTTGAATGTATATTTTTCATATTATTTACATATAATGGGTAGAGGGATAAAATAATGTTTTTATATTATTTTGATGCTTGTGTGGGTGATAAAAGAGGCCTAGGCTGACCTTAGGAAGTTCTAGTTTTGAAAAGATATCCATTTGGGGAAAACAAAGGTAAAGGACATTAGCGTCATTTTGGGGACACTAGTACCATGTGGCACTAGTATCCTTGTTATGGTGCTAGTGTCTATATATCATAACACTAAGAACAAAGGGCCAAAAAAAGGAAATAAGGGTTTAGGATTACTTTAGGGTTGACTAGGGATGCTTGTGGCCCATATGAAGGATAGATAAGTGTGACAATAGGCTCTATGATAGGTCTAAGGCTAAACTAGGGATAGGTAGTCTCAAGTAGAAATATTAGCACTCAAATACCAATTTTAGGTTATTAAAATTTGTATACAACCTATGCATAGTCCTATAATTGGTGGGATTCCTAATGAACATCTTAAACTTCCCCTTCAACCACCTAAAATGTCTCAAGATAATACCATGCCAAATTTTACTAATAATGAGACAAATAATAACTAAAATGATTAAAATATTAAAAAAAATCTTAAATAAGATGAATATAATCACGAGGATAATGAAACACATGAATGGATATGAAAAATTAGATCAAAATAAATTTAAATCTATTACATTGTTTTGAGAGTGTATTTGTGAAAATCATGAAGATATTCAAAAGATCCTTAATACTATTTTAGAAGCTAAAAAATCCAAAGGTGTTAGTGAGAAACCATTACTCTCTATTGATACAAATATATGGGCTACTAGATATGCCTATCACCCACCACTCCCCATATCCCTTACCTTGATCATAACATTGAATCATAGATCTAGTTGTGAGATATGTTTTCAAATGATTATCACCCAAAGATAAAAAAACTATCACTAAATCCTCCATGGTTATAATTAATAATTTAACTAAATTGAGGGTTTCAATGCCTATATGAATGAAAATGTTTGAATCCCCTTTAGGGACCTTAAAATTATCAAATCTCAATCCTAATGGGTTTACTTTAAAAAATATTCTCCAAGTTATTCAATATTTGGAAGCTAAGGTTACCACTATTGAGAAAAATGATTTGAAATAAACTCATGATATTGATTCATAAGATGTATTTCTTAATCCTCTTACACCAAAGATTTATTTTTATCCTTTAATAATTAGTTTTTTTGCACCAAAGTTCACACTTTATGATGGTAAGGGTGATCTTGAATAACATTTTGGATATTTCTATGCAAAATGCCTTGACTATGCTTTCAATTATAAACTTCTAACTAAATTATTTCTAAGAATTATAAAGGAATATGCTTTGATATGGTTCTATGATCTACCAATATAAATACTAAGATAATTCAAACCTCTATCATATCAATTTATAATACATTTTTCTATCAACATTATCAAAAATATGTCATATGCATAAATTTATGGGATCAAACAATGAACCAATGAGCCTATCAATGAATATGTTTTTATGTATAAAATAATGTTGGCCAAAATTATAAATCTAATAATAGATAAATAAATTCAAGCTTATTCAAGAAAATTTTACATTCCCCATTACAAGATTCTATTGTATTTAAGAATTTTAAATCTTTTGATGACTTATGCCATATTGTTTGAGATCGATAAATGAAAATTATTGCATTGAACAAGATTAAGTATCTAGAAAACACAATGACTACATCCAATGCCAAGTTTAATTTCAAGACAAACTATAAGGTTAAACCTATTGAGGCTAAAATGGAAGAAAAAATAATGGTTAATATCATGTCACAATAACCTAATTAGTTTATCTTATCCAATGCACCTCAGATACAATTTACATGATTACTTGAGCCTCCAACTTATTTCCTATAAAATATAGTGGAGTGTCATATCCTATATCTCATTATATGAGATAATTGGAAGACTTACATGAGAGATACCTCCCATGGTTCAAAGGCCTTTTATTCATTTTGATGGCATTGAGACCGTATATGATGACTCAGATCTTTGTTCACTATTTATTAGAGAAAATTTTGATAATTAACTAATACATAGTGTTATAGTTGGTAATGGTTCTAGTGATAATGTATGTAACATTAAAGTACTCACACAGTTAGGATATACACATGATTTATACCCTTCATCTAAGATGGTAAATTCTTTTGATGGGAAAGCATAATAAATTTTTGGTGAGATTCATTTACCTTTATAGGTTGGTTTAGCACATGTAACCAAAACCATTTCAATTATACCACATATGAGAGTATTTGATATGTTATTGATATGTACTTGAATTAATAAGATCCACATAGTACCTTCTATAGTACATGGATGTCTTAAGTATATTTTTGCAAATGGGGCACTCATAGTTTCAGGAATTCCATATGAGCATCCACTACAATAAGAAAATTTTGTTCCAAAATAGATGATCATACACCATACTAAGGCTAATCATACATGAAAGGGTAATCAAAAGGAAATCACATTTCCTAAGTGACCTATACTTGATATGTTGTTGCATTATAAATACACAATGGACTCCACAAAGTCCTCATTTACACCTCCATGTCCTAGCTCATTATTAATAATAGATCAACATATTTAAAAGAGGTACAAAGACCCAAAGTTATAGTTACATCATATATGTCAAAAAGCACTAAAAATTGGTTCCAAAAACCACAACTTATACTATTTCTTCATGACCATATAGCCCTATGAGGCATATATAGATTATTATAGATTCTTTAGCTCTATATATGGCACATATACACTATCCTTAGTAGCATGACTAGTTTGTTATACCATATTCTCATTCTAGAGCACTAAATGAGAATTATTTCATCAGCTAACCCTTTTTTTATTCAAAATAATATTAAAAAAAATCATAAAATCAAGAAAATACAAAATAATTAAATAAATCAAAAATAAAAAAATATTTAGTAGTTCACATGTTTACTAACTTTTGCATATATTATTTACTTTATGTTAGTAGATAGCATATATTTTATATACACATATATGTTTTATATGTATTTGAGTGTGATATAGGCATAGACTAGATCCATGATACATGTGCATGTAGATGTTAGACCTTTCCTCTTCTTACATGACATATTATGTTATGGGAATTTTGATTCTATTTGATCATGATTGATGCATGGTTTGTTATTTTATGATCATTTTACATTATCATGTTGAGGTTATATACTAAAACTTACACATTCCTATACTCATTATACTATCTTACATAGTGTACTTGATATGGTATTCTACAAGAAATTTTTCTAACATATATATACAAGGACATTATGCAAACACATTTATGCTACTATCTTACATAGTGTACATGAGCATGCATATGTTAGACTTTTATTTTTCCCATGTGATACACTATGTTTGGGGCATATTATTTCTATATGATCATAATTGACATAGGTTATATTATTATATGATCATTTTAATTATCACATTGAGCTTATATACTAACATTTACACATGCCTATACTCATGTCGTTATGTTACATAGTATACTTAATATGATATTCTACATGAGATATTTATAACATGTGTATGTAGGGACTACTATGACATGATTATGCTAGTTTATTATATTTCACTTATTTCATCTTATCACATGGATTATTTGAGTGTATTCCTTATGTTGATTGTGGAAAATTTGAACATGTTCCTTGTTTTTTGGCTCCAATGTGCTAAGTTTTTATTATTTCTTTAGTGGGTGGACATTTAAACATGTTGTACCCTTGATTGTGAAATATTTGAACATGCCCCTTATTTGTGGTCTCCTTAGATCCTCATTTTTTCATGAAATTGAGTTATCTTGTATTTGTGCTTGATTTTTTGTTGAGATTATTACATCTAAACATTGTCATGATCCACATCATGTATCTTAGGGATTGTTGTGATTTGATAATGCATGATTCATTGATACATATAATTAAACAAGATACTACTATATGATTGATACAAATATAACATGGATATTTAATCCTTTTGAGATAATATGACTATCACTTTTCATTCCCATCACATCAAAAAGGGGGAATATCAATATGTTCCATGTCATAGAGACATGAGTCCATATATATAAACTTTATAGAATTGGTAGAATTTGATATAATTTACATGATTCAAATATACACTTTTGACAAAATATTATACATTTGGCACAAATTTGGGATAATTTTTTTCAGATTTATGACACATATTATACATAGTTTATAAATAAAATGTTACATTTCAATAGATACTTTAGATTGAGATACAAACAAGGTGATTATGCCATGTAAATTTACCAAATTACATATACATTATTCAAAACATACCAATATTCATACACCAACATTTCTAAGAAGCACCAAATTAAGTTTTTATCTATTATATTAGTGGGTTCCTTGAGTAGTGTGATTAAGATTAAACACCCTCAATGGACTTGTCACTACTTATATTATTGTTGGTTGATAGTATTAAACCATTTGAATTAGGAAAGATTGGCTAGATTGGAAATAATATGTTTACATGTGGGTCATACATCTCATCCTTACACCATATTGGGTGCATGATCACCCTTAAATTATAATCTTCACATCTCCAAGGTTAATTTGTTAACCTCTCTATAACGCTTCATCCAAGAATCATCATTACCAAAGCAAACTATTGATGGGAAACATGGTTGTATAGATACACATGTGTACTCCTTTCTTGCTCTCTTCTAATTCAATCAATTTCAATTATTAATTTTAATATTATATGTAATAATTACACCTATAACATGTAATTTGTTTCATGTAATACACATATAAAAAATTCAAATAGGTCTTAAGTAAAATCAAATTATGTTGTACACACCACAATACAAATTAATTTCCTTTAAACAAGTAATTTCATCATTATGCATTAATATATTAAAAAGGGGGGTGTATATACTCAAATTTGGATTTTACATGATAAAATAGTCTTGTACACTTGAAAATATCACTCTAGGATCTACCTTTCAATTCTTGACTTTTCCATTGTCTCAAAGTTCATGTTCTCCATCTCACAGTTTCTAATTCTTATCTTATAGTCTAACCATAATATCATGATTACCTAGATCATTTGTAGCCAAATTTATGCTTAAAAACAAATATATATCTTTAATTTTTGGTTATATATCTTCATTAATTATCTTTTATCCAAGACACTAATGTTTAGACCTCTACACTAGCATTGACACTAGTGTTCATATCTTACAAACACTCAAATTTGTAAATATTTTGATATATATGGGTCAACCTATTTTTATTAGTTAATACTCCTTGAAATTATTTTTAAAAAGTTTTTTATAAATATAATTCAATGATATCTTATTATCATCAAGTAATTTTGAATCACACATCTAATACTTACCAATAAAAAACACCTCTCAAGTATTCAGAATTGCCTTATTTTGCTCTATTTTAATATCAGTCATAGGAGTTCTTTCAAGTCTGAAGTATTAAAAAAGTAATCCATGAGAATTTTTTTTCAAGTTTTAGGATAGATCACTACATTAATCACAAATAACATATTATACCCTTGTTCACACATAATCCCACACATAGGGGAGAACTACATATGTCTAAGGCCCTATTCAGATGATTAGATGTGCAGGTAATACTCATTAACAGAGGGGTCTCTAAGGTCAGTTTAAATTCACTTGAGCCTACTAACCCCTATTGTATAAGGTTTCATGATATAATTTGAATAGATATGTTATGATCAAAATACTGATATAAAGAGCCTATGCACATGATTTGAATAGAGAATCTAAAAGGTAATAGTGAACCCTAAGAAGCATAGGTGAAATTTCTAAAAAAAATCAATATTTTATACAAGACATTAGTGGCATAATTAGGACACTATTATTGATGTGTTTATAGGGTGATTCAAGTTTATAGAGCAAAATAAAGATAATATTTAGAATCTGATGGTTGGATCAATATCTTTAGATAATCCATTCCTACACCTACACTACTAAGATCTACCTACACATCAATGTATAAGCTAAGTAAAATTTCTCCTTCATGTTGTTATTATCATAACATTGAATATCATAATTTTTATATTTAGCATATTCATAGATTTAATATTTTTTATTAGAATATCAATAAAATCTATATTTTTTTAAAAATTACTTCTTTTTAGAGTAGTTATCTCCTTAGTTTATTAGGCTACGCTTTCCTTTAATATTTATTTATAAAAAGAGTTAAATAATATCTTCTTTGGGATTATTTGATGATAAATCACCTCTATATTTCATTTTATTTACGCTTCATGAGGACATTGAGTAACACATGATATTTACTACACCTTCACTTAGGCTTGATAACCCTAATTAACTTGATATTGTTTCTATTAGGAATGATTCTCTTGACACACTACCAGATGTTTTTTCACATGATCCATTTGTGCACTTCACATCAAAAGTATCATCTTATTCCATTGATAATCATATGGGATGGAATTTATATTAGTTGTGATTGTATTTCGAACATGCTTTCTATGGGATTTATAGGTGTGACACCTCAATCATTAAGTTTATTAGTCCACACGTATTTCTCCTTCCTTTTGATGCTACATTTATTAGTTGATATCTCTTATCTAGAAATTGTTTTAGGAGTAAATCTCTTGGATGGCATATTCTATATATGGAAAACATTTTAGAGTTCCTTGTACAATCTAGTGGGTTTATTTTTTGGGTTCATCTTGTAGTCATATTGAGTCACAAAGTACCATGGGGGGTTTTGAATATTTATTTATGTCTATATTCATGCATGGGTGCTCTATTATGTGCACCTTTTTCACTATTTTAGTTATTTTACTCTCCCATCACCACTAGGGAAATATTCTTGATAGATATTTTGTGTGTGTATTTTTGACACTTATTTAACATGCCAAAAGTTTCCTTCAGCTTGTACTGGAGATATTCTAGTGTATCTAGTGTTAACTTGTCTTATTCCATGTTAGATTAGTTTTCTTCATCCACTCAAGCATCACTCCACCCAATTTTTAGTATGGGGGGTGTGGTCTTGATCCTTATTCTTAGGGATTCATGTCCCTTACTAACCCTTGGTGTTTTTCACCTCTCATTTCAAGTAATTGACAAAATTTAGTTTGGTGAAAGATTTTGCATTTTGGACATCATTATAAATATCCTTTTTAAGGAGATATTATATTATCTAAAATGTTAGTGATTGATTATTAAATCTAGACCACTTATGCATGATTAATTTCTTTAATGAATTTTCATCCAAAAAACACATTCTAGTTTGTATAAATTTAGTAATAGTGTTTTGTAGTCTAGAATTCATAGTACATATGAGCTCTTTAGTGAATAATAGTGGATTTAGAATTGATTGTATTTTTTTGGTATTCCTATAATCTATCATCTCTTTAGTAGTAGATTCATAACACTTATTTTCACCATAATTTTCTAACTTCTAAGTCCACCTAACACATTTATGATTTATGGCCTTTGTTCCATCCAATCCACCTTCTTCAACATTATGTTTGAGTATTGAGTTGTTTGCTTCTTGGGACACCTTATACCATATGTTTCTCTCTCCACTTTTATTGTTATTACTTGTTTTTACAAAACATTTTGGTGACACATTTTTATTGAGGCGACTCATTTTTCCTAGTTTTTTTTAGTGTTTCTTCTAAGTGAGCCTCATATAGAGAAATAAATCTTAATTTGAATTTGTGGTTATAATGACTTGACATATATGTAATTTGGTAATATATATTGATGTCTATGGGGACTATAGTCACCTAAAATTAGACACTTCATGTCAATTTTAACTATCTTACAAATCCACATTAAAATCATCATAAATCATCTAATCAATTCTTCTATCATCTAATGTCCCTAGTTGATTCACTATTCATCCCACTTGATTAATAAATTATTTATTCTATGATCATAATTGTTCCCCATAAAATCACATCACTTCACATTAGTTGATTAGTCTTTGATTAATTAGCTAATCTTCTTCCTAATGGGGAAATCCATGGAATTTGGAATATCCATATTTTCCTAAATCAATCAATCCTATTTTACTCTCACATCACTCATAACCAAATGAAATCCTCATATTATCCCATAAATAACTTATATATTCATTTCTAATCCACATGCAATCCTTTTTTCAACAAGGCATGCCATAAGTCCATGCCTCATCATTACCCATGTCTTACACACTTCATCACTCTTTTTTTCATAATCCACCTCTAAAATTTATGGGTAGAATGACTAATCCTTATCCACTGATCTTCATCCTTATCCAATGGTACACATCCATCATTAGAATATATAAATGGAGGGGTCACCTTATCATTTGAACAAGAATATCTAAGGCAATGAATCTCTACTAAATCCTAAGGTCAATCATTAATCATGCATTGAAATCATTATCAAATCAATAATATGTTTAGCAAGGAGAAATCATGTGCATTCACCATGAAGCTTGAAACTACATACATACATTTGATCACATCATAAATTTGGAAAGAGGTTTGAAAATGTATAACAATTATGTTTGTTTTATTATTTAAATTTCATTTTTCTTAGTCTTTCTCAATCTGAGGACACATGCTTAGGTTAGTGGTAGCATTTTCATTTGAGTTTTGGTTTTATACTAAAAGAGTTAAAATTTAGTTCATGATGTTACATATGGTACACCCAAAACCCAGAATTGACATTGAAATCCTTTTATCCTCATTTTAGTTTGAAATTCAACACCAATTTCTACCATTCCCAAAAACTTTCAAACTTTCCATCTTAGACTCGTGGTAGAAATGCTTTGCATAATGGTGCAAACATGAGAATGGAAAAAGTGAAAACACACTATGTAATAGTGGAAATGAATTTTTGAATATGATTATATGGATAAATAAAATTTCTCTACAGTTTAAAGAAATTTCAGTGTATGGTGGTGGAATTTCTTCTACTATTTATTTTACAAGCTTAGCAAAAACAAGGTTCCCATTAGAGGAAATTCTCTACAAAATGGTGAAATCATAAAAATAGGTTAGATATATCCTAAATAGTGGAATAACTCTATTAAGTTTCATAATCACTAAAATAGTGGAATAATTATGCTAAGTGGTGGAATCACATTGCTAAGTGGAAAAATCACCATGTGTTATTTTTTGTTTACACTACCTACCTTCTAAAGGCTAGAAAATTTAAATTGGGTGTCTATTTTACATCCTATTTATATAAAAATGAACATATTTAAAATACACACACAACCATAAAAAATTTTGAGTGGGGAAATTTCCCTACATAGTGGTAGAATTATAATTATAGTATCAAAATCATTATTGATATTGGTAAAAATGCATTTTTATGTTTTTTATTTGTTAAAAAATTTTATAGTAGAAAAAATGTTATTATTAGTAGTGAAAACATGGTTTATGGTATAAATTTTTATAAATTATCATTGAAAAAATTATTTTTGTTTTTTGTTCCTCTAAGTTTTCTATAGAATAGTGGAATTATTGTGTAGTGGTGGAATCACCCTATAGAATAATGGACTCATAGAAAGAGAGTTGAGAAATTAACTTACAATACTTAAATATTTGTCAAAGATCAAACCTAAGACTAGTAATTTATTTAATTTTAGTTTAAAATAAATCAAACCAACACTCAAATGCTTTATTTGGTGTTCTAAAGTTAATAAACACTTGGATTAGGTGTTTAAACTGAATTTGTTTATATTTGATTGAGTGTTGTGTTTTTGATAAACTAAGTGTGTAGCTCTCCCCTTGCCTATTTTTAAGATCCTAGGTGATCAAAAACACTTTATTTATATTCCTAAAGATAATGTTATGTATGCCCTCCTCTTGCCCCTCATGGGACCCTAAGGATCAAAAATAACATATATTCCCTTTTTTAATTTATGATTGCATGAGTTGGGCCTTGATCACCAACCATGATTCCTTAGGGTGCAGAGACTAGGATTTAATCCCCCAACATACGTACCAACCTAGTGTTCTAGTGGGGTATATAAATTAGGAAGGTTTTATTGCTAATAGCTAACTGGTTGTTTATTTTAAGTGCACCATAAAATGATGAACTTTATTCCAATACATGGGCCTTAGACAACACTCTCAAAGAATGATTTCTGGAGACACTCCATTGAAATATATGACTATAGTGATTATGAAGAGATAAGACCCTTTTGTGAAGCTTTCCATCACCCGCTTCTAAGGATTGGCCCCATCATACCACAAGGTATATGGGGAATTCACCTAATTGAACCTATTTTGCCTAACTTAAGACCATTTATTACAAATAACTATCATTTCAAGGAAAAAACATTGCTAAAGATTATTCATCATATACAAACCTCTAGTGAGGGTTAGGAAACCAACTTATTCACCAATTCACATGAGTAGATTGGTGAGTTATTAGTTATGTTCTAAAACCTTATTTTCTAAGCATAGAGTTTGTCATTTGTGTGCTTGTTTGATTATTGTTAAGAACTGTATTAGTTGTAAACCTAAATAATTGAAATAGAATAAAGATTAAATCAAAACATCAAGTCCAAATTTCTAAGTCAAAACAAGTTAATTTTGACCAAAATAAAATCAAAGTCAAATATCCTAAATCAAATCAAACATTCAAAATTCTAAAAATTTGGTTAACTTTAACCAAATGTCTAAATTCAAATCAAAAGTCAAATCTAGTCAACTTTGACCAAAATAAAAAATTAGGTTAATATTGATCAAATATCATTTAAATAGTTTAAAATATTCAAATTTGACCAAAATCTAATCAAAATTCAAAAATTTGGTCAACTTTGACCAAATGTCATTCAAATAGTCAAATTTAATTAACTCTTACCAAAATCTAATCAAAAGTCAAACATTAGGTCAAATTTGACTAAATCCCATTCAAATAGTAAAATCTAGTCAACTTTGACCAAATCCAATCAAAATTCAAATATTAGGTCAACATTGACCAACTCAACCAATCAAAGTTAAACCCACATCCAAATTTAAACATTGAATTCAAAAGTTAAATCTAGTCAACTTGACCAAGTATAAAAGAATTTGAAATTCAAATACAAGCCAAAACAATTCAAATGTCTAAAGTCAAGTATTCCAAGTCAACTATCTAAAATCAAGTCAAATTCAACAAAAATCAAATTGAGTCAACATCTCAGGTCAACTTTGACCAAATCAAATTAAATCACAATGTCAAGTCCAACAATCAAAAGTCAAATCAAGATCTATTTTGACCAACTCGCATCAATTCCGAATGAATTGAACATCTAAATTCAAATGATATTATTTTCTTTCCATTCAATCTCCTACACTTATTGGTTGGGATTGACAAAATTCACAACATCCATTTTTTATCCCATCTAAGTCAAAACATCAACAATTAAAATCCAATCTAAGCTTAATAAAATCAAACACAAAACATCACATAAAATCTAAAATCCTAATAAAATCATATTAAATAATAAAATCACATAAACTATTCCTAAAATAAATTCAATTTAGGCCTATGACATCTAAAACAGATCTTGATATAGTCCAAACTAAATAGTACCTATATGAGAACAAAGATGATATCTTTTTATGAATTTATAAATAGGTGCCTGACTTCCTATAGATTATGATCTAACAAAATTATGTTCCATACTTAGTATGAAAATTTAAACCCATCCATATCAAAATAGTCAAAATCAATCAAACATCCCATCCACTAATTAAAATCTTGATCATCACATCCCCCATCACACTACAAAGGAAAAACTATTTTAACACCCTTATCTAACATCCATCTAGCCCCTGAACCATAACAATCACATTAATAATCAAGTCCATTCACATATATTCATCCCTACATGTGATCTTAAGGGGGCATCATCCATCACATTCTTTCATCATCACCATCTAATTTTCATCCACCTTTTTAAAAAAAAATCTTTCTTTAAAAAGCTGTTACTCCACCCATTGTGTCTCGTAACACCTTCTCAAAGAGGGGAAATGTAGATATCTAAAATTATATGCTTCATATCAATTTTAAATATATTACTAATCTAATATAATATCATGCTAAATCATATAACCAATCTTCTAGTCACACTAACATCCATTCAAAAAAGCTATAAATAAAGTGCTCCCCTTATATTCTTAGCAAGTCTTGATAACATAACAAAGAGATACCCTTTTGGATAATAATTCATACATCAATACCATCACTTATCAATCTAAATCATTCATTTATCAAGGGGATATGATATTTTTTTTATCATACACATCCATTAAGAAGCTTGCAATTACATCTATACATTTGAGCACATCACAAATTTGGCAAGAGTTCTACAAATGATATAACATTGTATTTGTTTTATATTTTGAATTACATTCTTCTTAGTATTTCTAAATATAAGGACACATGTTTAAGTTATTATTAGGATTTCAATTTGAATTTGGTTTTATACTAATAGATATAACCTTTGTTTCATGATGTTACAAAGACACTAAGTACTGATCAAGTCTAATCATCAAGATTCATATTTGAGAATTTTTATCTTTGATTTTCTATTTTCTCACTCCCTAACTTTTCACTTAAGGGAGGGTTCTGGTGTAAGTTTTCTCACCCTATGTTAGATATGGTATTAGAATAACTATCTTATTTATATTGATTCACACTTAGAAAGTAGTTAACTTAATTTATGGAGTTGTTTTATATTGTTGGAGTTACAACCATTAAAATGCATGCATAATTTGTGAGTGGATATATTTAGTTGATTCTCTTAATAAATATTTTTTCACTCAAACTATTTGGTTATTTTGAAACAAAGTTTTTAGGATATATGTTACTAGACTCCCTATTATATTTTCGTAGAATGTAAATATCACATACTTGATAAATATAGAGACATAATGTGTTCATGGTTATATGTGATGGCTTTGGATATTATACTATGGTAATGGCATGCTAATGAGATATTGATAGATATGTGTTTAAAACTATGATATGGTATTGAGACACCTTTATATCCATTTTTCATCACTTTCCATTTTTTAATTCATTATGTATCTGCCATTATTTTCAAGTTCCTTGAAGGAGACATTTTAAAGGAATTTTTAGTGATGTTGATATAAAATCACTTTGAGACAATAAATCTCAATGTTGAGTCTAAAACACCCAAAAATGTATATAAACATTGTTAATTGGTATCAAATATAAATCCTAGGGTATCATTAGATATAAACCCTTAAAATCAACAAGAATACTTTGAGTATATAGGGTTATCATGCTCATGTATAAGTAATTATCATTAAGTGGGCATCATATATAGAGAAAATAATTTTCACATACTACTTAGGTACCATATACCATTTTTATCTCATGTGATTCAATATATCTTTTACGTACCATTGTGTATATAAAAAGGATGAGCTTTTTCCATATATCGACGAGTATATAGGAAGGGTGAGAATATAAATAAGTTTGGTATATTGGTATAGTGGTATATATAAAAGGGAAACTTTTTAGAGTGATAAGGAGCCATTCCATTCCTTATATAAAATATATGTATTCAATCAAAACTATTACTGGCACAACCCTAATCAAGAAAGATAGTTAGAATGGTCAAGAAAAGTGGACAACACTCTTTTCTTCAATGAATTATGGTTCCACTTTTATGATCTAGATAAACAACCTACCAAACCGAAATAATAAAAGGATATACCATCTTATAAATAGAATAAGTCAAAAACATTGGCCTTTATGAGGGCCTTAATATATGAAAAGGTGTTTCATCACATATATGGGTGTAACACTCCTTAGAAAGCATTTTAACAATTAAATAACCTATATGATTCTCACTCATATTTGTAGTTCATATATTTATAATTGAAATTATTCAATCTTGGATTAAATATTAGTGATGTTATGAGTTTGGCTTCCAAAATCCATAAAATCAAACATGATGTTGATGCAACTGATATAAAAAGTTATGTGTATATGACTGACTTCATAAAGGCTCTTATTCCTACATACTCATCCTAATTAGAGTCTTTTCAAACAAGCAATCTCTAGAAGAGTCTCATATTTGATCAATCATTTGAGAATATGGTTAAAAGATAAAATTCCATTTGGAATAAAAAAAGAGTCCACAAGAGAGACCATTTTTTATACTATTCAAAATGGAAATTATTCCATGAATGTAAGAATTGATAAAAGCAAAGTGATAAAAGGTTCAGGTGATAACTCTAATAAAAATAATAATCGGCATCAAGAAAAGTAAAATGATTAAAAAACATTTATTTTTCAAACACTATTAAAGGAAAGAGAATCATGAGGCCCATGAATGCAAAAAATCATTGAAAAAAATGAGTCCTATAGAAAAATTAGAAAAGGAGAAGAAAAATACAAAACTAGATTCAACTCAATTTTATTGTGAATGTGTGTTTTATGTCTCTTACAAAAAAAATAATGCCTCAGAGAGTTTAGCTTGGTATAATTCTTAGTTTTAAGACATTGGTTTCATGTAACATATGAGTTTCATGAATACATTTATGGTATAGTATTTATGCTAGATTAAACAAGTTAACAACCTAAAGTCAATGGTTTAATTTAACTCAAGTCACCCTAAATTCTAAACTTCATTCTTGGAAATGTACTATACCTTCCTTAGTTTCTAATAAACTTTTTATCTTTTGTGATTAGTTAATATCATGGCCACTCCATTATGATAGATGATGGAGAGGTTAAGGTCATAAGGAAATGTAATAACATAATTGTTCTAATTGGATATAAGGAAGGAAAATTGCTAAAACTCAAGGGTGAACACTCAATGCCAAGAAATATTGATCATATCAATAAATAAGTAATGCCAATAAGTCTTCTTTGGAATTCTATATTTAGGTGCACACACTATTATATCATTCATACTATGCATAATTTGGAATTGTAAACTTGTCAACACTTTAGAAATATTTTTAAAAGTCTAAAGCTTGTATATTGAACAAACATGAAAGGGAAACATTTCAAAAGTCATAATGAAAAGATGACAATAATTTGAAATTATTTCACTTTGATCTATGTTCTCTGATAATTATTTTCACTAGTGGTATAAGTACTCCATTTTATTATTTTATCACTACAATATAATGACTTGGATATATTTTTTGAATAAAAAATTAGAAGCCTTCAAAACATTTTAAAAGTTTCAAAATGTGATTGAAAATGAAGCCTAATCTTATTGTTATTTAGATATAAATGACTAATAATGGTGGTGAATTCATGCCAAAGGTTTTTTAAACCTATCTCAATTATAATATAATCAAGCATAATCTCACCTTCCCTTACACTCCTCAACATTATGAAGTAATTGAGTGGATGAATAGAATTATGATGAACATGGTTCAGGCAATGTTGTACTTAAAAGGGGTAAGTTTTTATTTCTATGAAAATGTAACTCAAACAAAAATATATATCAACATCAATATACCATAAACAAACCTACAAATGAATACTCCACATGAAGTCTATTGTGGTCATATCCCTTCAGTGTGATTCTTTAGATTTTTAGATTCACATGTTATGCATTGATTCCCAAGGAGAAAAAGAACAAAGTAGAACACATGAGTCATAAATTCATACTTTTAAGATACTCAAAGTCTTCAAAATCATACAATATATTTTATTACAAAAAAATATCATCGCAAGAGATGTCATCTTTTATGAAACTACAAAAGACATAACATGCATTAGTCAAAAATTGAATTGAATTGAGAAATATGCCAAATTTGATGTTTTCAAGGATGTTGATATGGAGGTTTCAAATAGTGAAGGGGAAACCTATAATTGGGTTAAAATGAGTTTATATTGACTCATGTAATTGAAAACAACATTCCCCTTACAGATGAAAGCAAAATTTCATTAGAGGATGGTCTGATGTTAGAAAATGATCTTCAAATCAAGAAATTAGGCACTAATGATTCTACAACCTACATAGAGAAAGATACCAAAATGGGTTGAACAAACATTGAAATATGTTAGACATGATTAGGTTGGTAAAATAGGCACTAGAAGTGCATACATAGCTATACAATAATCAAAATAGTTCCTAGATTAAATTCAAGATAAGATATATAAACTTACCTTGGAAGACCAACTGGAAGAAGTATTTAATGTTACTTTTGATTTTGGACCCACATCCTTAAAAAAAAATGATAATCTTGATGCGTGGAAAATAATAATGAAGAGTGAGTATGATGCATTATTCAAAAATAGAATTTGTAAATTGGTTAATCCTTTAATTAGAAGTAAAACTAATGGCTACAAGTGGATATTTCAAAACAAGTACAAAAAATATGGCTCACTTCACAAGCATAAATAAAGGATTATCATAGAGGAATTTTATCAAAAATAAGGAATTGACTAGAAAAAAACCTTTGCACCAACAAAAAAATAGACTACCATTCAAATAATGTTGTCTTTGGAAGCTCATAATAGATGGAAAGTTCACCAAATGGTCATTAGATCTATATTATTTAATGGTGATCCAAAGAGACAATGTAGATGACTCAACTTGAAGGTTTTGCAGTAAACAACCAAGATCAAAAGTGTGAAAATTAGAAATATCATTGTATGGTTAGGAAAAATCCCTAAGAGTGTGGTATGACAAACTCACTAAGAAGCTCCTAAACATGAACTAATTTTTTTTAGTTTAACTATGAAATACTTTGTGTCAAAACAATTGATTTTTTTTTAAATTTTCTAGTGGTGTATGTATATGATCTAGTCATCACAAGAAACAATAAGAGATACACTGCAAAATTCAAATCAAAGTTGATGAAAATATTTAGAATGATAGATATTATTTATATTAATTACTATTTTAGTATTGAAATGACTAAATAATAAAATTATATATTCATCACTCAATATAAATACATTAGTAAAATTTTGAGAAAATTCAAAATGACATATTTAAGCCTCTAAGTATGCCCATGGAATAAAATATGAATTCATATAAGAAGATATAATATATTTAGTAGATTTTGATAAATATAGACAAATTATTAGAAGTATGATCTATGTGACTATAACTAGACCAAATATTTCTTTCATTGTTAGTGTTCTTTCTCAATTCATGAAACAATCTAAAGAAAGTCATTGGGTAGCAACAAAAAGAGTCCTTTGATATCTAAATATAAAACATAATTTTGGACTCAAATAATTTAGGTAAATAGACTTCAAATTGGTCAAATATTCATATTTTACCTATGATTTTGAAGATGAAAAATATACTTTAGGATTTCTAATGAATTTTGGAATAAATTTTGTCAACCAGAAGTCAAAAAAGTAATTAGTGCTGATAATTTATTCAACAAAAGTAGAATACATGACAAATTTAGAGGAAACTAGAGAAATTTTGTGGCTTAAAAAGGTTCTTTCAAATTTATAGGGATAACAAGTTTCATCAATACTTATCATTATTGAGAACACATTTTGACAAAATCATTAGGAAGAAAAAAAATTGAAAATTTTATAGGCTTGATTGGTCTCATGAAAATCCTTATAGAATAACGGGGGATGTAATATTATGAATATAATAATATTAATCTTAGGAGTAATTTTAGGTGAAAATTTATCTCATAGTGGTAGATAGATAGTATTTATAGGAAGGTGAAGAGTCTTATTAGCATATGAAATGACTAGTCATATATTTGGCCATAGATATTACAATATCTCATTCATTCATTAATGTAATAACTTCTAATTTAAAAAATTCCCATTAATTTATTTATCACCCATTACTAGAATAACACTTGGCTTATCGCAAAAAATAATTATGAAAAAATAAAAGGGAAGAAGTAGTTGGGTTAGTAAATCATAAAGACATTTCACTATGTAACCCACATGATAGAATTAGAAACCTCGTATTTATTATGTAGTGTGATTGGATAAATAAAGGCCTTTGTTTTTATTAATTTAGGATTAATATAACCATAACTAAAATAAAACTATTGAATAAATCAAATTTTTAAAGATGTACACTAATCATATGAATCTAATTACAGCTAGTTAAATATAGTAGGATAATGATGTACTAATATTTATTTATAATAATATAAGTCTATAAGAGTGATACAGTCATATGAAATTCATTATAATAAGCCTAATAATGTTTGGATATGGAAATAAAAGTTCTACTCATGTCTGGATAAATCCATACTATTTAGACACTTATGTAGTGTGACCTTATTTACTAGGTTGTTTGTTATAGTTTAACTAATATTTGAGTTTTTATATTGTGCCTATGTTTTTTGGGAGTGATTGTATGTTTTTATTTATACAAATTTTCATGGAGATCCTTTTTTTCTTATTTTTGATTTAAACTCTAATTCTGTATTGTATAAGAACTATAAACTGTGACATCAAGAGAAAGGAAAAATTGGATGATCTAACCATATCCACTCCTTTGTGAATAAGTGTTGGTTACTTATCCAATACTCTAAGGAGTGAATCAAACCATATGTAGTTATCTCATCTACTTAGGTGTGTGTAATCCTATGTAATACTAAAATTCTATGCAATCTTATGTATGTATTTCAACACTTGAAAATATGTGACTTGACCTTAAAAATGTATTAAAACTTAGGCTCAAGGGTAAATTTGTTCTTTAAGGGTTTAAAAATTTCTAATATTTTAGAATTTTCCTATTAATACATTGTGTGATTTTCAAGTCTATGTTTGATGATGCTAGATATAAAAATTCTTAGGCTTAATTTGGTTATATAATGGACTCTTTATGTCATTTCCTTTGAATTGACTAGAAAACATGTGAGCTAACCCATAAGGGAATTTAAAAATTCAAAAAATATCCATTAAATGGCATGTAGATAAGTTTACCCTAAGTAGACATGTATGCAAAAATAAACCTGTAAAAAAACAAGAATAGTGGCATGATACTAGGAAATAATATGAAAATGATATAAAGTTATTTGAGTATAAGACTTGGTAATTACTAAGTAGAAATAATGAAATTTTGTAAGATTCAAGCCTATATATGAGATATCATCTACAGGAATGGTGAATAAGATTCATGTATATGTGTGTCTAAGGTTTAATCAAATTATACATTTTCAAGTGACTAATACTAAATATGAGTTTCTACATTCCCCCTTGCCCTTTTATTTAAATAATTGAAATTGAAAGAGTAAAATTATAAAAATTTATAGCTAAGGATAACCATGATGGGTATGTTTAAGCATACACTATGTGTAACAACATGGGTTGAGATTAATATGCACCAATACTCATTAGTAATTGAGAAGTTCATAAGAGTTATTATCAGTGTAACTTAATTCCCACACAAATCCAATAATTAAAGTAAAATGGAATCCACTAAGGGTTATAAAAAAAGTGAGAAATTCTTGAGAATTTACATGAAATTTTAGAATCATTCATTGCACCCAAATACATGATTCAATTTGAGTAATGTCTAAGAGATATAAATATAATGCCTAAGTTGTTAGGTTGTGGAGCTAAAAGCTTCACAGATGCATACATGGAAGAGTTTGCTGAGTGTCACAGTAACTGACATCGATCAGGCCAACCGATGTCGGTTAGGAGTAGACAAGAAGCTATCGACATTGGTCAGTATCAGCCAATGTCAGTCATCTCCAGATAGACAGGGACTGCATCGATCACCTATGCGATTCTAAAACTGTTAGTTTCACAAACAATTAGTTTAATGAATTAGTTGTTTGCATGTAAAGACTAATTTTAGTCTTGAGTCTGCATTTCTAATTATTGTAATTAGGAAGTCTAATTATTTTTTGTATGGGATCTATTTAAGAGACCCATGGGGTTGTATTATAATTTAGAGAATCATAAGGACTTGGAAAGGCAAGGACAAGGAAGAGATCCTTCCAATTGTAAGATCAGGTTGATCTGTAGGTTGTTGCAAGATCAGGGGAGATCTACATGGTAAGTAAGATCAGTTGATTTGTAGGTTGTTGCAAGATCAGGTAGATCTACTTGGAGTACTTTGAGTACTTGGTGTACTGGCAATATTGTTATTGACTGGTGGAGGGTACAACTCATTGTTGAGTTGTGGTTGTAATTGGTTAAGTGAGAGAACTCTTGAGGGAGAATTACTGGTATGCCCAAGAGGTGTGGGAAGAGTGTGATTTCTTCATTGTATTTCTTTCTAGAAGAGTGTTAATACAAGATTGTATTGTCTCTCATATTCTATGTTGTTTTTGAATTCTAGTTACATTTTACTTTTGGTTTAATTCCATGTTTAGTTGCTTATACAAGGTAATCAATTGTGCTCCTAATCCTGACAAGTGGTATCAGAGCTGTTTGCTCTAGATCCTATCAAGTGGTATTAGAGCTAGGTTAGGTACACTAACAGGTGGTCAGAGCATGTTAAGTGTTTGTTGATTACAGGTCACTCTCAGGGGTTTCTGATTGAGTGAGAGTAAAGCAATGGTAGAAGAAAGTACACTAAGAATGGAAGAATTCAATGGCAAGAATTCTCAATTACTATATTATGGAAAGAAAGAGCAGGTAAAGAAAGATTATTGGTTGGTAGAAGATCAGCATGAAGGAAATGAAGAAGTAGATGTTGCAGATATTGTTGCATAGGATGCTCTTGTATGTTCCTTGGATAAAGTAGAATCTTGGGTTTTAGATTCTGTTGCCTCTTTCCATGCAACCCCAAATAGAGTATTTTTCCATGATTATGTCCATGGAGACTTTGGAAAGATTTATTTATGGGTTGGTGAGCCTTGTCAAATTATTGGCAAAGGGGAAGTACGACTGAAATTGTAGATGGGAAACACATGGGTGTTGAAGGGTGTCATGCATGTCCCAGTCCTGAAGAGGAGTCTAATTTTTGTAAGAAAGTTGGGTGATGAGGGTTGCACAGTTACTCTCACAGTGGAATCTTGGAAAGTTTCCCAGGGTGCACTTGAATTAGCATGTGGTAAGAAATAGGTACTCTTTATCTATCTACTTGTATTACTGATTCTCCTTCTGGTTTATCTACTTCAGATGTAGATGCAAAGATGTGGCTCTATAGGCTTGGTCACATGAATAAGAAGGGGATGCATGTTCTTAAGAGGAAGTCTGCTATCTTTGATAAACTTAAGAATTGGAAAGCTTGGTTTTCATGGAGGAGATGATGGATAGAGATCAGCCCAAGGGGCTGAATAATTTTGAGCAGGGCAGTTTGGACAAGGTTATGATCCAAAGTGAGCTCACGAGTAAAATTCATCACTCATAGGAAAACTTAGTTATCGATGTTGGTCAGGTGAGAACCGACATCAAACAAGAAGGTACCGATGTTGGTTATGTGCAGACCACCAGAGTCAGTGGTGTCAGGCAGGTGGAGATCGACGTCAATCAAGGAACCAACATTGGTGACCAGGTGGACACTGATGTCAGTCAGGGAACTGGCATTGATGATTAGGAGGAATCGACATCGGTTGGGTGTAGACTAGGGTTGACCAAAGAAAGGATTTTAGGTGGATAACAAGCTATCAAGGAGTCTCAAACACCCATATGGAGGACTAAAAGGGTAAGTAAGCCTCAAATTCATTATTTATCTTCTTTATACTACTTGTTGCTCATTGATGGTCAAGAACTAAGAAGTTTTGAAGAGGCAATGCAGGTAGAATCCAAGAAATAGTGGGAGCATGGCATGAATGAGGAAGTTGATTCCTTGGGAAAGAACCAAATGGGAGATTTGGTAGAGTTGCCAGCCAGAATGAAAGCATTGAAAGATGAATGGATTCCTAGGTTAAAGAATGGAGAGAATGGACACGTGAGACAGAAGGCCAGGGTATATGGTCTTGAGCAAGCTCTAGGATAGTGGTACAGGTTTGACAGGTGTATGACAAAGCATGGCTTTAGTCAATATCAATGTAACCATTGTGTTTATTTTACCAGGTTGGATAATGGTCGTGACATTATCCTGTTACTGTATGTGGATGATATCCTTGTTGCAGGTTCATACATGTAGGGATTTGCTAAGCTAAAGGTAAAAGTAGCTTAGTGGTGTGCCAAGAAGGATTTAGGAGGAGCAAAAATCCTTGGCATGAGTATTTCTAGAGACAGGGAAAGTCATAAATTGATTTTGTCTCTAGATGATTGTGTGAATAAGGTAGTGGAGAGGTTCAATATGTAGGATGCAGAATCGGTTAGCACACCTATGGATGGAAAGTTCATAAAACAGTGTCCCAAATCACATGATGAGGTTGAGTACATGTGTACTAGACCTGATATTACCCAAGCAGTGGGAGTTGTCAGCAAGTTTGTGGCCAATTTGGGAAAGGAGCATTGGAAAGCAGTTCAATGGATTCTCAAGTATCTGAGAGGGTCCAGCAGTAGGGATTCATGCTATGCAGGTTCAAACACTTCTCTACATGGGTATGAAGATTCAAATATGGTAGGTTACTTCGATGATAGGAGTAGCACCATAGGATGTGTGGTGGTTGGTCTTCAAGATTAAACTTGAAGAGGGATACAAGCCAAGAAACAAAATTAGATGATGTACAGGTATAGGTATAGGTGTAGCTATATATCTCCAAGTGGGAGATTATTAGGTTGTGGAGCTAAAATCTTCACAGATGTAAACATGGAGGAGGTTGCTGAGTGTCATAGTAATTGACGTCAGTCAGGCCAACCGATGTCGGTCAGGAGTAGACAGGAAGCTGCCAACATCAGTCAGTATCAGCTGATGTCGGTCATCTCCAGATAGATAGGGACCGACGTCAGTCACCTGTGCGGTTCTAGAACTATTAGTTACATGAATAGTTAGTTTAACGAACCGGTTGTTTGCATGTAAAGACTAATTTTAGTCTTGAGTCTGCATTTCTAATTATTGTAATTAGGAAGTCTAATTATTGTTTATATGGGATCTATTTAAGAGACCCATGGGGATGTATTGTAATTTGGAGAATCATAAGGACTTGGAAAGGCAAGGACAAGGAAGAGATCCTTCTAATTGTAAGATCAGGTTGATCTGCAAGTTGTTGCAAGATTAGGGGAGATCTACATGGTAAGTAAGATCAGTTGATTTGCAAGTTGTTACAAGATCAGGGAGATCTACTTGGAGTACTTTGAGTACTTGGTGTACTGGTAGTATTGTTACTGACTGGTGGAGGGTACAACTCATTATTGAGTTGTGGTTGTAATTGGTTGAGCGAGAGAACTCTTGAGGGAGAATTATTGGTACGCCCAAGAGGTGTGGGAAGAGTGTGATTTATTCATTGTATTTCCTTCTAGAAGAGTGTTAATACAAGATTGTATTATCTCTCATATTCTGTGCTGTTTCTAAATTCTAGTTACATTTTACTTTTGGTTTAATTCCATGTTTAGTTACTTATACAAGGTAGTCAATTGTGCTCTTAATCCTGACAAGTGGTATCAGAACTGTTTGCTCCAGATCCTATCATATGTATAATTTTTTATGGAATAAATCTAAGTAATAATGAACAAATAATGAAATTATTTTCCATTCCATATTGTAATTTGAGTAACTTGAGTCATATATCATGTGCTAATATATCATAATATCTGTCAAATTATGTGAATATGTGCCTTGCACATGCCCCCATAGTAATAACCTATGTAAACTAAATTTTTAATCTCTGTAATAATATCATGAAATTTATTAAAATATCTCACAATCATATGAAATATGTGGTGTATGATGTGCATATGCCCCCAATCTGAGTCAAATCTATAATATTTGAGTAAAAAGCTATATCATTTTGAAATTATTTGTGCTAAAAATTAGTAATTTTTTGTATCTATGAAGGCTTAAAATATAAGAAAAAAATTGTGTTTACCCTTCTTTTTATGTGAGGAATTAATCCTAAAAATTATATATCTCAAAATATAATAGTTAAATCCATCATGTTATATATAAAAACATATAATCTATCTATAGCATAGAATAACATGTGGAGAACATGTCATCATCATAATAATAAATCATCTATGTATTTATAAGACACATATCCTAAGCATATAAGTTTCATGTCAAGTTAGATATATTAATGAACAACATAGTGAATAATCAAAATAACAATGAGTATCTATAAACTGAGTAGTAATTATGCAAAAAATTACATGATATAAATCATGGCACTAGAAAAAAATAATAAGAGTGTGTGATATAAATCATGCCACTAACAAGATTAAACATATAAAAAATTTATGAAAACAATAATATATTTATCCACACATAGCAAAAAAAAACATAGAGTCACACATAATGAATAATCACAATCACAAAAGGCCAAGGGCAACACTCAATGGAAAATTTAAATCCACACATATAATAGAAACATTATTATTGCACACATAAAGTAAACATTAATTTCACATAAACAAAGGATAATTTAAATTCCCATACAAACATAGTCAAATAAAAAACAAGCAATATCATCAATCATACATTAAACAAGCAAGACTAATCTATATAATCAATCTATGTAATAATTATATATAGATAAATAAAATATTAAAACTAGTATATAATATGATTAGGAAAATTTCATTTGTAATCAGTATAAAGTATCTCAATATGATCAATGGAAATGATCATAAAAATATAGAACCTATGTAACGTAGTAAGATTCCCCAAGTAAGATTGTACTTCTAGTGTAAGAAAATATCTCTTGGGTGCAAGAAAGTCCTACATTTACGTCTTAGTCATATGAACCTTGTATGGACTACATCTCACTCATGCTTATTAGGAAATGCATATATATATATATATATATATATATATATCTATATATATATATATATATATATATATATCTATATATATATATATATATATATATATATATATACACACACTAAACTATATATGATAAATAATTAAAAAATCATGTAAATAAGTAATACTGCTATGCATAGGTTCTAAGTTTTTATTTAATGAATATTGTTTTTGTACTTTTTGAATTTTTAAAAATATAAGATTCTAACCAATGATCCCATTAATAGGATTCTCACATGTAGGTCACATGTCAAACATGCATACCATTACTCATCATGTTAGAATAATGGCATGTGTATCCAAGTCAATGTCTAAAATATACTCTCATGCTATGTCAGATCTATCATGATCATCATTGATGATATGATCATGTGTATACTACATAGATCTATGAAGCTTAATAGTATGTGGAATAGTATGGATAATAGTATAATATGTTTGTTTTATTTAAGTAAAAATCTGAGAGCTCTATAAATATAGTCTAGGATGTGAAGGGGTAGATAATAATTCCATTAAGTCTTGAATATATGTATGATGTAATGGACATTATAATTTTGGTCATCTAGGAAAATAAAATCTTACTCTTAGTTATCTAAGTAATATTAAGCTTATTAGGTTTTATAACTAAATTTGATGGTGGTGGGAGTGGGAAGGAATTTTTTTTACCAAAGAGGTTACTCATATGTAATATTAGAAAATGTGACCACCCTATCAGCATGTATATACTTTATACATATATGTATTGTATATAGTATTACATGTGTCTTATGTATCAACATACATAATAAATACATGTAAAATAATATAATACTTGGTAATATTAGAAATAAAATATCCCAAAAATATCTTGTCTATGTCCATTAAATCCTTTAGCTATTCTTATATATCTTTATGTGTATCTAAGATCATTAAGGAGTGTCACTATATAAATGTTTTCACTTGAACCATTATCCACCATTATTATTTGTATAATTTGATTTTTTATATACATAGATATAAATAATGCTTTATCTCAATATTTCTCTTTTATTATCTCATGGTATTCAAATCAAATAATTATTTTTTCTATGTCTAAAGTGTGAATTTTGCAAATGATTCCATATAATGGATTTTATTACTCAGTTATTTCTTGTGTAGTGTGATTGGATAAATAAAGGCCTTTATTTTTATGAATTTAGGATAATGTGATCCTAAATAAAATAAAACTATTGAATAAATCAAATTGTTAAAGATGTATAATAATCATATGAATCTAATTACAACTATCTAAATATAGTAACTTGTTATTTTTGGAAAAGACTAGAATGATGATGAACTAAGATTTATTTTGAATAATATAAGTATATGAGAGTGAAACATTCATTTGAAATGCATTATAATAAGCCTAAGAATGTTTTTATATGTAAATAAAAATTCTACTCCTGTTTGGACAAATCCATACTATTTGGACACCTAAGTAGTGTGACCCTGTTTACTGGACTATTTTCTATAATTTAGAAAATATTTGAGTGTTTCATAAATTGTGCCTATGTTTTATGGGAGTGATTATGTGTTTTTATTTATAAAAATTTGCATGAAGATCTTTATTTTCCTTATTTTATTTAAACCATAATTTTGCATTGTAGAACAACTATAAACCGAGACATCAAGAGAAAGGAAAAAATGGATGATCTAACCATAGCCACTCATTTGTGAATAAGTGTTGGTAACATATCCAATACTCTGAAGAGGGAATCAAACCATATGTAGTTATCCCATCTACTTAGGTGTGTGAAATCCTATGCAATACTAAAATTCTATATAACCTTATGTATGGATATTAACACTTGAAAATGTATTAAAACTTAGGCTCAAGGGTTTATTATTTGAGGGGTTCCACATTTATAATATTTAATTAGTTTCCTATCAATGTGTTGTGTGATTTGCAAGCCTGTGTTTGATGAATGCTAGTTATAAAAGTTCTTTGGATTAATTTTGTTAGATAATGACTCTTTGGGTCATTTCCTTTGAATTTACTTGCAAAACATGTGAGATAAACCCTAAGGTAATTTCAAAATTTAAAAAATATCCATTAAAGTGCATGCATATAACTTTACCTTAAGTGGACATGTATGCAAAAAAAACCTATAAAAAAGCAAGAATAGTAGCATGAGGCTAAGAGACAATATGAAAATGATATAAATTTATTTGAGTATAAGACTTGGAAATTACTAAGTAGTAATAATGAAATTTTGTAAGGGTTAAGCCTATATATGAGATATCAACTAGAGGAATGGTGAATAAGAGTAATGTATATGTGTGTCTGAGGTTTAATTAGATTATACATTTTCAAGTGCTTAATACCAAATATGAGTTTCTACACTCCCCCTTTTTATTTTAATAATTTAAATTTCAAGAGTAAAAGGATAAAAGGTGATATCTAAGGATAACCATGATGGGTGTGCTTAAGAATACACTATGTGTAACAACACGGGTTGAGATGAATATGTCCTTATACTCATTATTAATTGAGAAGTTCCTATAAGTTATGATCTATGTAATTTAATCCCTACATAAGTCCAATAATCATATTAAAATTTAATCCAATAAAGGTTAAAAAATGTGAAAAATTCCTGAAATTCTACGTAAAATTTTAGAATCATTCATTGTACCTGAATACATGATTTAATTTGAGTAATGTCTAAGAGATATAGGTGTATTGCTTAAGTATAATTTGTTTATGTAATAAAACTAAGTACTATCAAATAAATAATTACATGAGTTTCCATTCCATATGGCAATTTGAGTAACTTGATCATATAACATGTGCTAATATAGCATAATATCTATCAAATTATGTGAATAAGTGCCTTGAACATGCCCCCATAGTAATAACCTATGCAAACTAAATTTTATAATATATGTAATAATATAATTAAATTTATTAGAATATCTCATAATCCTAAGAAATATGTGATATATGTTGTGCATATTCTACCAATCTGAGTCAAAGCTATAATATCTAAGTAAAAAGTTGTATCATTCTTAAATTATTTGTGCCAAAAAAGTAATTTTTTGTATCTATGAAGACTTAAAATATAAGATAATCCACTATGTCTACCATTATTTATATGTGAGAAATTAATCCTACAAACTACATATCTCAAAATATAATAGTTAAAGCCATTATGTTATATATAAAAATATATAATCTATCAATACCATAAAATAACATGTGGAGAATATGTCATCATCATCATAATAACTCATCTATGTATTTATGAGACATGTATCCTAAGCATACAATTTTCATGTCAAGTTAGATATATCAATGAAAAGCATAGTGAATACTCAAAATAACAATGAGTATCTATAAACTGAGTAGTAATTCTGTAGAAAAGTGCATGATATGAATCATGGAACTATAAAAAATAATAAGAGTGTGTGATATAGGTCATGCCACCAAAAATATTAAACATATCAAAAATTTAAGAAAACAATCCTATATTTATCCACATATATCAAATAAATTCTTAGAGTCACACACAATGAATAATCACAATCACACAAGGCCAAGGAACATACTCAATGGAAAATTTAATGTCACACACATAATGGAAAAATTAATTTTTCACACATAAAGGAAAAATTAATGTCACATAAGCATAGGGCAATGTAAATTCCCATTCAAACATAGTCAAACAAAAAATAAGCAATATCATCAATCATGCATTGAACAAGCAAGACTAATCTACATAATCAATTTATGTAATAATTGCATATAGATAAATACAATATTAAAAATAGTATATAATATGATTAAAAAAATTCATGTGTAATCAGTATAAAGTATCTCAATATGATCAATGGAAATAATCATACAAATATAGAACGCATGTAAATAGTAAGATTTCCCAAGTAAGAGTATGCTTCTAGTGTAAGAAAATATCCCTTGGGTACTAAAAAGTCATGCATTTATGTATAAGTCATATGAACCTTGTATGGCCTACATCTCACTATTGTTTATCATGAAATTCATATGTATATAATTTTTTTTATATATACTAAACTATATATAATAAAGCATTAAAAATCATGTAAACAAGAAATACATGTCATGCATAGGTCCTAGGTTTTTATTTTTTCAATATTATTTTTGTATTTTTAATTTTTTTAGAAATATAAGATACTAACCAATGATCCCATCAATGGGATGCTCGCATGTAGGTCCCATGTCAAACATGTATATTATTGATCATCATGATAGAATAGTGGCATGTGTATCTGAGTCAATGTCTAAAATATACTCTCATGCTTTGTCATATCTATCATGATCATAATTGATGATATGATCATGTGTATGATAGATATATCTATGAAGTATAATACCGTGTGGAATACTATGGGTAATAGTAGAATATGTTGTGTTCTTTAAGTAAAACTCTTAGAGATCTGTAAATCTAGTCCTAGACGTGAAGGGGTAGATAATAATTCCATCGAGTCTTGAATATGTGTATGATGTAATGGAAATTATAATATTGGTTATCTAAGAAAATAGAATATTAATCTGAACTATTTTAGTAATATTAACCTTAGTATTTTTTATAACTGAATGCGATGGTGGTGGAGTGGGAAGGAATTATTTGTTGCCAAAGAGGGTACTCATGTGTAATACCAAAAAATGTGACCACATTTTTAGAATGTATATACTTTATGAATATATGTATTATATATATTATTACATTTATCTTATGTATCCACATACATCCTAAATACATGTCAAAGAATTTGTTACTCAGTAATATTAGAAATAGAATAGCCCAAGAATATCATGTGTCTGTCTATTGAATCCTTTAATTATTATTGTATATCTTTTTGTGTATCTAATAGCATCAAGGAGTTTTAATTTAAAAAAAATTCACTTAAACCATTGTCCACCATGATTCTATTTATAATTTATTGTTTTATATACATAAATATGAATAATGGTTGATCTCAATATTTCTCTTTTATAATCTCATGGTATTCAAATGAAATAATTGGTTTTTATATGTGTAAAGTGTGAATTTTAATAATTATTCCATATAAAATATGTTATTACTTAGTTATATAAGTATATGAAGCTAAGGAGGATGTGCAATGGAAGTCACATGCACCTATGGTGGAGAGGTAGTTTATTGGTCCTCATGTTTAAGAAAATGTCATTGAATATATTCAACTTATCAATTTCATTCAGTTATGTTGGTGACTCTTATGTATATGTGTTAACTCAAATTGTGTTATCATATATCAAATCAAGTATATTATACCATAAAATAATGCATCTATTAGTCTAATGTCAAATCCCTTATATTGAGGCTTATTAATAGAACCTATTTTTTTAGAGGGGGAGATTTGAGATTACACTCAAGTAATATTTTTTTATAACGTATGACAAGGTTTTGGTAAGCATGTAAACTACATCCTTGGTGGAGTTAAGAGAACAATCTAATTAGTTTTTTATGAAAATACATTAACCATTGCTTTCATGTCATTATTATTATCATTGACTTTAAATTTGAACACTAGGTTATTCATAAACTTTGCACTGAGATTTTTTAGAGGGTTAGACCTATAGCGTAATTTATTCATTGAGAGAAGTTTGACTAGGTGATCCTTATCCATGTGACATAAATCATCAAATAATTAAATTACTTAAACATTATAGATTATTTTAAGGGAAAAAGAATAATTGATTAAATATGTTTAGTATTTCCTTATGTTCCATTTGTATTTTCATCTTAGAGAGTATAGTCTTATATAAAAGCATGTAATCAATGTTAGGCTCATTTGATCCTTGATTTATTTTTTGGATCTATGCATTAGACATATTCTCACTACTGTTGAGTGAGAAGTGTGCTATAAATAAGTTGGAAAACAAGTTTAATTCATGAATAGATTAGAAAGTTAAACCATAAAACCACCATAATGCATAATCCTTAAGACTTCATTAGAACAACTTGGTTAATAATTTATCATTAGACTCATAGTTTAAACATGTTATGTGAAAGGTTTAAATATTATCTTGGGGATCACCCTTATCATCATACAATGTAAGTCTATGTGACACAAAACTTGGTGATAAAGGATAGATTAAAATTTCAAGATCTAGTTGATTATGCACTAACACATGCGAAATGTACCATAACCCACTCTAAATGAATTATGCTATAATTATATAACCTTGTTCTAAAGATTAATGACTATTTTCATTAATGTTTTATCATAAGGAATATAAAACTATGTAGTATCTAATGATGTAACTTGAGTGGTAATCTTATAAGGTATAAAAATATGTTGTGTATGGATAACCATAATAATTTGAAGATAACTATGTGTTTCCTGCATATCATGGGTGGACAACACGTGTAACAAGAGGTGAAGACATGGGATTATTCTTAGTCATATTATTATAACCTAATATTTAATTGGTACCTTAGGTGTATTGGTATCTATAAAGTGTTCATATTGTTTCTCTTTAGATGTGAAAACTTTAGCATTCTATTTATTTTTAGCCTCTAATATTTTTTTTAAGACTTTGTGCAAATCACCAGATTTCATATGGATTCATTCTAAAAATGTATATATGGATGAAAATTATTTAAAATAAACACCATCAGGGTCATCTATATGTATGTGATCATTAAATTATTTATCTTGATCATTTTCATGTTCAATATCTTGTTAAAAAATAGTTTAAAGATATGGTGTATCATCAGTATAAATATTCTACACTTGTATATGCCATTATTAACATTGGCATCAATATAAATATCATATATTTTAGCCATTTTATTATGCATAATTTCAACACCACTTAGTCTATCACTTTTTATTAGATCGTTAATATATTTTATCTTCTTAGGTGGCATATAATATAAACATGAAAATATGAAGGCTAGATTTTAATAAAAGAGGGAAAATAAGAAATGACTATGAAAAATTATAATGAAATATTAAAATATGAAACCCTAGAAAAAATAAAAGGAAACCCTAAAGAAATTGTGGTTTGTTACGATCACTATAAGGAATGATTTCACCAAATGTTTTAATGAATACATGATCAATGTGACCCTAAATAAAAGTGTTAAAAATATATAGATTTCTAAAGATGTAAAATAATCATATAAATTTTATGACAACTAGATAAATGTGGTAACTTGTTATTTCTAGAAAATAATCTAAGAATGATGTGCTTATATTGTTTCATATGAATTTTATGTATGTATGAGTAATATAATCATATGAAATGTATTGGAATAAGCATGCGAATAATAAAATCTAGAATCAAAAGCTTGACATGCATTTGGAAAAATTAGCGCTCTCTTGACTTCTACATAGTGTGACCCTATTTGTTAGACCAAGGAAATTTACACTATAATCTATCTAATCTATGACTATTTTTACCATTATGCTTGTGTTTGATGAGAGTGATTGTGTGTTCTAATTTCTACAAACCCATGCAATGATTCTGTTTAGCTTCTCTTTTCTTCAAACCCTAGTTGTGAATTATAGAATGAATATAAACTTTGGTAATAGTTTAAAAGTAAAGTGTTGAGCTAAAATTATCCACCCCTTTGTGACTAAGTGATGGATATATATATAATACTCCAAGGATGGAATCAAATCATATGTAGTTCTCCCACCTAGTTGAGTTTGTGAAATATTGTGTAATTCCAATATTCTATGCAATAATGTGTATGGTTTTTAACACTAAAATATATTAATTGAAATTTAATACATTATTTATACTTATCTTATGTATTTAAACTTTGAGGGGTTTCATATTTGGAATATTTTAAAAGTTTCCTCTCAATGTGTAGTGTGATTTTCAAGCCTGTATTTGATCAATGCTAGATAGAATAATGCTTAGGATTCATGTGGTGATATAATGAAATATTTGGTTTATTTAATTTTAACTAAATTTTAAAACATGTAGGATGACTCTCATGGGAATTTTAAAATTTATAAACTAGTTGTTAAAGGGCATGGGGATAAGATCACCCTGTGTGGACAAGTTTGTAGTAGCATACCTATCTCATAGGTGTAGACCTATCTATAAAGTAGGAATAGTGGCATGATGCTAGGGTCAAATTTTAAAATTATATAATGCTATCTGATAAAAATACTTTTAAACTATTAATTAAAACTAACCACAATTTTTAAGTGTTAAGGCCTTATATGAAATATTGATAGAGGAATGGTGAATAAGAGTCATGTTAAAATGTTTTAAGGTTTGGTAAAATTACACATTTTCAAATGCATAATATTAAATATGAGTTTATATAGTATTCAAATTATTATACCATAATTGTGAGATGTAACTACATGCACATTTTTGTAGGTATTCTTTTGGTACATAATGTTATGCAAGTCCTTAAGTACTGATAAATTAATGTATAGTGTACCTAGACTTGAAAACAAATGATTAAAAATATATTGGAAACTTTTTATGAACCTTGATGATACTTATTATGGAGTCTCTTGTTATAACCTATTGTTTTTAAAATGCTCATAGACATTTTTTTAATATTGGCTTCACATGTTTGAATTAAAGACCTATTAGTGTGAAAAATATGACAAAGGAAAATGAAATAAAATAAAAATGAATCAAAACATCGAAAGGATAATACCATGGGTAGAAAAGGTACATAAATACAAAGAGGGAAAAAATGGTAGGCCCACATTTTTTTCCCATGTTATAAATAACTGATCTACAGTTTTCACCTAGGGAAAAAATGATGAGACTGTTGTTTCCATCCCATAATAATAAATATATATATATAGAGAGAGAAAAAATAAAACATGCCAATGGTAAAAAAATAAATAAATAAAAACAATAAATAAAATAAAAGAGGACCACATGATTAGACAAAGAAGAAAGAGAGAGATTAAAACACACAAACAAGTGTCAATAAACTCTTAATTCAAGGTGATAACCCATATATTAAAAAATTACTAAAAAAATCTATAAGAAATAAGTTTGTAATAAAATCATATATCTACATAGAGGTTATCCTTAGAGGAGATGTCTTGGTTTGGGCCCATAATAGATGGAAAATATTAGTCATTCTTACTGATTCATGAACATCACAATTAAAAAGTCCCAAATTTAGAAGGGTGTAGGAAAATTCTCATTTGGAATGAAATGTGTGAAGTTTTAAAATTGCATTAAGGATTGGAAATACTAATTATATAAACATAGGGGATGATTATAAAACTAGAGAAAAAACACCTAAATAGGTAGTATATATGGTTGATGATAACTTAAAATGAGTTAAAAATAAGGATTGCCACTCGATACTTTGCATAAAGAGTTTAAAACATCTATAGGAAAAGGAAATTAGATTATGAAGACCCACATGCACCACTAAAAATTTAAATTTAAATATTTAATACCTCTGAGGAGGTCATGATAATAGGTGACTTCAATACAAGGAAAATAAATAAGTAGGACCTAAATTTGATAAAATATTGTAGTGTTAATTTATTGTGGTTAGAGGAAGAAGAAGATCATCATTAATAAATAGCCTCAAAATATGGAGGTAGGGGTGTTATATAGTATGGAAAAAAAATTGGGATTGTGTAGTTTCTATGTCATGATTATATGCAATGACATAAGGACATGGCTAAAATTAGGTAGCATAATTTATAAGACATACAATGGTAAAAATGTAGTGGATTATGTTATTTTTTCATAGGGATTTATAGTTAGAGTGATGGATATGGATCTTGGAGACTACCATATAGAGCTAAAATCATATCATAATGAAATATATGTAGATATACACATGCAAATAAGTGGTTAGAAAGGAGAACAAGTACACCACAATAAAAAAAGACACCCCTTTAGCATAAAATCCTCATGACACATGAGAATAAAAAAATATTTAAATAATCCCTTGAAAAATACCTATAGGATGTATATAATAATATAGCATGTATATCTAGTTACCCAATAATGAACAATATGTTGATTCCAATAATTTATAAAGCACTGAGTGCACACGAAAAAGTTATAGGCTTAATCAAGAAAATATAAGTATATTTGTAGCAAATTATTGGTGTGTTGAAGAGTACAAAGAAAAAAATATAACTTTGAAAAAAATTGGGATGGATAAATAAAATAAGAGGGCTTATACAAAAATTCATATAATCCAAAAAAGAAAGTCACGAGAGCACAAGGAGGAAAGAATTATTTTTTTGTCAAGAAACAAAATATTAAAGGATTTTGGTGAGAGTTAAAATTAAAAATAAATAAACATAAAATAATATTATAGATGGTTATTGGTTAGAATATGCAAAATTAATCTATGAAAGATATTTGAATAGAGAAATACCTTAAATAATAAACATAATAATTGAGGTCTTCTCTCCATAGGACATTAATAAAGGTATAAACTAGTTAGAAGGGGTTAAGGCATAAGACATAGATACACACTAAAAATATAATATTTAAATTGGGGTTCAAAAGTTATCATGCCACACATCAATATCATATTCAATGGCATCATTATAGAAGGTTTATTGAAATATTAGATGACTAGAGTAATTTTTCCTCTCTATAAAAATGGAGATGTTAATAACCCATAAGAGTATCATGCTATCATGATTAACCTTATTCTTAGATAATTATTTGGGAGCATGGTATAATGTAAAATTATCAACTAGATAGAAAACAAGGGGGAAAGAGCTAAAAGACATGAAAGTTTCATACTAAATCACTCTTCTATCAACCAATGTGTCACTCTTAGGCACTCAATCCAAAAAGTGTGGGGGGACCAAGGAGATTTTTTTTTTCTTTATGGACTTAAAAATATCATTTCACATGGTTCCTATAAGTAAAATCTAGATAAAAGTGGAGGAACTTGGAGTTCAAGCTACATATAATGGTGTTACACAGGATTTATGAACAAGTCTGAGCCAAAATTAGAACATATGAAGGAGTGACAATTTTTTTTTAAAGTGACATTAGGGTCAAACAAAGTTTTCCACTATCCCCCACATTTTTTAGCTAAACGTAGATAAGATAGTGTAATGGATAAACAAAGATGGTGGAGTGGGTGTTTACCTAGTTATTTATGTATGAATGCTACTCCTATACCCATGATCTTATCTTAATTATAAAATAGCATATGGTTTTAGATAAATCTCTAGGGACATACAACCAAAATCATGATATTATCATTACCAATAAAAAATAATCAAATTAATTTCCTTTTTTGAAGGAATAATTATGGAAGTTTTGGAAGGGTACAAGTACCTTAGTCTAGATTCGCACAAAAAGCTTAGTTGGGATAATTACAGGATAAAAATAATAAAAATGGAATGGAAATTTTTTTTTTTCCATTTTAATTTATTTTGTATTAATCAATCTAAATATTTATTAAAATTTAGGACTATTCAGATTATATGAAGTATAACAATAATACATGAATCTGAGTGGAAAAAGAAGAATATGATTTAAAAAATTGTACTTGTCATAAATAAAAATGATGAAAGGTATTAAGATACTTAGTGTTCTTACTATTATATATATTTTTGAGACTAAAAGTGAATAAAAAAAATATCTAAAAATATATTATGAGTCACTTAAATCATGAACTGGGTGTTTGGAACTACTAGGATGAATCTCTCAATCTATGGATTCCTGCACTTGATAATGGAATTTATATTCCATCACATTCATCTATGCTTTTATTTGCTCTCTATTTTAGTATAAGCCACTATGTTTGATTTTAATATATCTCTATTTATGATATTAGATATCACTATATGTGAAGTATCGATAAAACTTGTTTCCTCTTTGAAATCTTAGGTCCAATTTTGAAACTACATTTAGGCCAACAAAAAGGAAAGAAAATGGGTTGAGATGACCTAAACCAATCCCCAATGAATGATTGAGCACTATCTAAAATTCAATACTCCATAGAGGGAAGTCAAAATTTTTATTATTATCCATTTTAAGTGTATGTGTGAAATGATGCTCATTTAATGAATGTAACCTTTAATCTAAACTTAAAATTTTTAAAAATGGAAAATTTTGTTTGGATTAAGTGTTTTAGATTTGGATAGGGTCTTATCCTTAATATTGATTAAAATGAATTAGTAAGTTTAGGGTATCCCTTTTGAATGTACAAGTGTTATAATAAGCATTCTTTATAATTCTAGTGATGTTAGATCATCAAATAGGCTTAGACATACTATGTATTTATATGTGACTCTTTAGGCATTTTCTCATGTTACCAACATGTGAAACATATGACTATCCCATAAATATGTTTTGAAATTTTATAAATGATCATTATTTATAAGAGGAATGAGTCCATCAGACTTGGAAATCCATAGAATTTTGTAGTCATATGAGTCTACCATACTTGTTTGAAACATAATAATACTGATATGTGATCTTGAGATAATTAGAGTATTATTTTGAATAGGTTTGGGACAAACTAGGTAATTGTTGATGACAAATAGTAAATTGGGAAGGTCAAACCCATAAAAAGCATGTGGATAAAATATAAAGGTATGTAAGAGCCATATGTGTAATTACAAGTCATATAAAATGGAGGTAGGTCAAGACTAATATTTCCAGGTATCTAATACTAGATTTTAGTGTCCACAAGTTACCCATTTTTATTTTTACATTAAAATGAAATACAATGTTAGACTAAAAGGACAAAAATATGTAATTCAGTGTGTAAAAAACACTTTATCTTTAGGAGAAGGCTTTGAGTGTTTAGCTTGATCCATGTAAACTTTTAATAAACATGAAATAATCAATGCCCATATGTGAAATTAAATATGAAAATGAAACTTTTTAAACTTAAAGAGAAAGGAATGAATACACTTATAAGAAGTTGAACTATGTTTCCTTATTATACCATTAGAGATGATGCTTCTTGCTGAATATTAAATAACTATGCTTCCTACCAAAGCATAGTTTCTTTCTCAATCATTTATAGAGTTGGGGGTGATCATGCATAAACAGATAAATTAACTAACGATAAGGACATGGGTTGGGAAATTATAAGTTTCAACTATCATGAAATGGGGAGACTATATTACTATCATGAAGTAACCATTACAAACAAACTTATAAATTCAATATGTAACCTTTGGTAGCATTAATGCCATGTATTAAATATGAAATTTTAATAATGCATGTGCATGAAGAATTTTCATATCCCGTAATATTATCTAATATATATCAACATGATATAAAATTTTATACATCTATATGTCATTTTGTCTTGAATATGAAAAATATGAAAACATGTAACTTATGTTCCTATAAAATGTGTGCATAAGAATTATATATGCCCCAAAAATCTATTCCAATATGCTAATCTAAACCAAAATGATAATATAAGTCAATCTAAACTCTGATAATCATGCAATATGTCTCTAAATTTTGAATTTTATATAAATTGAATCTTAACTATCTATGATAGACACACTAATATGATCATGTTTTGAGGTGAGGAACCTAAAAATTACTCATCTCAAATGAAAAGAGTTAACTACATCATGTTATGTAAACATATGTAATAATTTAGAATCACATCCTTACATGTGGATAATATGTTATCATAAAATTGAATAGATCATCAAATATTATATGAAACACATAGTACAAATAATTAAAGTGTCATGTCGAGATAAATATAAAAATTAGCCATATAGTAGTAACCATGACTAATATAAGCATTGAATAATAAATATACAATAAATGTGCATGATATGGATTATGACACCACACAAAAATAAAGAGGTGCATGATATGGATCATGACACCAAAAACCTATAAAAATTAGGAGACAATACTATATTTGCTCATTCATATGCACATAATGTCATGACCATAATGCACACAATAGAAACACACACAATAATACTTACTATCATAGAAGGAAAGTGACATACATAATGGAAAATAACATTTCAAAAAATATAAGGTCCAAATAAATATTCTTGAAAACAAAATTCAATTAAACAATGATAAATAAGATAGGTGAGGGCCTAAAGAAAGAGGCATATAATGAAACACTTAATCAAGAAAAAATAAATAAGGAAATACAAAGTCCCAAAGAAAGAGGCAGACATTGATACACTCAATGAAAAAAAATTCATATAGTAAATCAAGATCTAAATAAACATAACCAATAATTATCCTCTAAAAAATTAAAATACAATAATTAAGCATAGAACAAGAAAAGATAGTCTTCACTATCAACATATGCCAATGTCATAGTATAACAAAGAAACATATCCTTGAAATGTAACACTATAAAGCATATAAATAAGAGAAATACATCTATAATAAATCAATGCATCTCAACATTATAAATGAAAATATGATAGAAAGATATAACCTGTAATAATGTAACCTATGGAATGAGATGCATACTACACTAGAATGGTCTCTAAGTATAGGAATGCCTTGTATAGTTACATTCTTGTAGCACGAGTAACCTATATTTCCTATATCACACTCATATATACAATGAAATTAATGTTCATAGGAAAAATTATATGTAATCTAAGAATCATGTGATAAATAACAAATAAATAATTTAAATTAGCAAACCTATCATGCTCATGTATTTCTTTTTTTTTGTATTTTTTATTTTTTTAACTTATGAAGAAGTGTTATTGTATAATTTTTTTCTCTTGAAACATTATCTACCATGAAAATATGTAAAGGATGTAATCAATGTATGATTGTATAAATAGTGATGTATAAGTAGGATCACCATCCACAATCTCATTGTCATCAAATATAAATGTAGGTTGATGTATAGATGTGAATTTAAGTGTACCAAATACTACCATCCAATGGGTGATCATATGTTAAATGAGGAGGATGTAAATTATATGTTATATACACCTCAAAATAATCCTTAGTTTTTTTGTTGTATGATTTGGAAAGGGATAAAAAAATCAACTTTAAAATCCCATTTGGTTGTGGTCTTGAATCACTCATAGGGTTGTTAAGCTTAAATTATTTGTCATTACGAGAATTTGAATTTTATGTCTTAGTCTAATATAGTTGTTTTTAAAATTCCATTTGAATATATGATAGTCATGACATGCATTACTCTCATTTACCTTAGGTATTACCCTACTCATATTAGCCTCCTTAAGTAGAGGGAAAAATATATGGTTGCACTCAAGTAAATTCTATATAACCTTATAGAACCTATATATCTTGAATCTCACCCACTCAAATTATACCAAGAGAATAAATGTGAAAAAATGAATATATAAACCTCTAACATAAGTAGATAAGCATGATATTTATTTTTGAACAAGATATAAGAAAATAAATCAATTTATTAAATTTTATAAACATGTTTATTAATTTTCAATTTTATAGTGAAAACACACAAGAATCTATGTATGTTATGGTATAATAATTATGTATCAATGAAGAACTAGATGTAGATGAGCATGAATTGTGTACAAGTGTGATTATGGAATAATATCCTAGTCATGAATAATTAGATGTTAAATGTCAAAAATAGCATGCAATAGGTGATGAGAACTTAAATCATTAAATGAGATACTCACAATCAATAGTGGGATAAAAAACTAGTAACACTTATAAATAAGTGAGGGTTATAGTATTGATATATCATATGTAGTGGAAATATAAATATATAATAACAATATCAAGTAGTAGATGATTATGTGTACCAAGTCAAAAGTATGTGTCAAAATACAAATAATAACGGAATGTGATATGAAATAAAGTAATGGACTATAAAAAATAAGCAAAGGGAAAATAATTAATATATGATTTGAGTTATTAAAGAGTCATTATAATTTAAATTTTCAAAATAACAAGACTAGCTAACTTTAAAAGGTACATAACGTAGATGTATAATCAGTACATGATATGGGTCTTTGTTTATAGATGGCATTTGTGACAATCCAACCATATATTTAAGTTTACTACGGAAATGTACATGGTTTTTTGAGTGAATTTTTTTTTAAATATTAACATTAGATTGAATATTTTATTTGATGTGATGTGTTGTTTAAAAGAGACATACATTAGAGCACAATCACCCACTTTGTTGGCTTTTATCTCCTTGACGTTGTGAAAATGTAAGATGGGTTCAAGGGGATCAATGTTTGTTTTCTCCTTACTATCTTGATATTTTTATTAAATTCATTATTATTTGATTTTACATATCTAAATTTGGTCACAAATTTTCAAAATTAATGGTAAACAACCACTAGTATGATTCACCTAAAATATATTTAAGCAAGTGATTTTTGTAGGTTGGTACCCTTCGTCTTTAAGAAGCATAAAACCATTAATTAAAAAAGTTAGGAAATTTCACCCATAGTCTTGCATAGTAAACTATAGTTATCAAATTAATACAAAATGTGTTCATGTCATCTAAATATTTTCCTAGTTCACATGGTGTAAAGTGGATGTTTGATAATTACTCATCTACATGATCAAGAGCATAGTTGTCATTTGTATCATTATCTTGACCATGAGTATCAATATTAGTATTGATATATTATACCACAATGTAAGTTTGCATTATTTATATGGGAATATGTTATTAAATTACTATGAATTTTTTTTGAGGCATGCTAATATGTGGTATAACAAACTATATAAGTTTAACATGTCTACGATATTGAAAAGGAACATTATCCATAAGAACAGTGTCCACATAATCCTCATGTAAAATAATTATGCATGTATGTAATATAGAGGGTACAAAATTCATAACTTGAATCTAAGGTCTTCCCAAAAAAATATTATAGCTAACTTCATCAGATATCACTTGGCATTTCATAGGTATATTTTTGGCCCAAAATTTATGTCTAATACAATTAATCCCAAGTGGATCTATGTTTTAATGTTAAATCTTTTGATAATGTAGATAATATTTATGGATTATTTAATACTTTGATCTTGTACACTTGGAAAACTTAGAACTTGGTTTTTCCTCTTAGTTTTAAACCTTTTTGACTTTTGAAAGTCTTATATCTCCTCTATATTGTGCCCTTTGGCCTATCTCTTAGTATGAATAGACTTATGTTGATGACCCAACCTTCTATCTTACCTATAATTCTTAAAATATAATTATCTTATGCCCCTTAAAGTTTTGGGCCTATACCTATTTTCTAACTGCCATGAGATAAGCATCAACCCTAGACCCTTGTGGTAATGTTAGTGTCCTACCCTAGTGTAGGTGTCCATTCCATAAATTCATTTAATTTTCAAATGAAATGTATCCTAATGGTCATCCTAAGTGATTAATGTGATTTATTTCTCCAAAGGGTTTGATATAAATACAAGATCAACCCTCACTCATTCCATACCTAGCATTCATACCTAAGAACATTCAAAGATCATTGAATTGAGAAAAGATTCCCTATTTATTATTATTTCTATATTAGTCATAGGCAATGCACATCTATAGGTATGATGTAATAGAAGACCAACCTAAGGGCCCAATTTTTTAAGTTACAAGCTAGGTCAGTAATGTTCTTTCTTTCCACATATTGCATGATTCAAACAGAATACAACATGTAAGGGAGATCTATATCATTATAAGGCCCTCCTCATATTATTATATATGTAGGTAGGGCTCATTTATAAAGGGTTATTTGGGGTTAGCTCGACATCATGTTATAACTAACCAATTTTTTTGAAGGTCACTATGAAGATGAATAACTAGGGTTTTACAATTTCATGAAGAGTGATAGTCCATGACTTAGATTTGAATGCATCAGAATAAAGGTGAAGATAAACCCATAATCATCTAGGTGGTTGTATCTTTTTCCAAAAGGTGTTTTGTATAGGACATCTTCATCTAGTTCAAACAATAATGCCAATGTAACCCATCCCAAGCTAACACTACTATCTTCAGATCTAAAGGCACTCAATCTAGAATTTGGCAACTATTCTAAACTCCTCTTCTAATCTACTTCCTACCTATTTAATATCTAGAAATGCATTATCATCAAAACCAAATAAGTACATTATTTCTTTGTCATTTCCATATTTATCATAGTTATACTTACTATTTTTAGCTTGTCTCAGTTTAATGAATTAAACATATGTTATATTTGAGTTTAACATTTAATTGACCTACTAAAAAGATAGTTTATCACCCTTATACCCTAGGATATCTCTATTATCTTTAGCCCAAGATTCCCTTGTCTATATTTTTAAGGTTAAACATTTGGTGAACCCAATTTGTATGAATGTAAAAAAAATTATAATATAGGGATTTCAATCCTCCCAAGGTATCAACTTGTTGTGATGGATTTTTAGATATAATACATTACCCTATGGTTTTACCTTTATCATGTGATGGATTTTTAGATCACTATAAAATAAATTAATGTTTTATTAAACTTTTAAATTCTTTATTTGGAATATTTTAGGGTTTTATCTATGAAGCATTCCACATTGTTTGGCCTATTTATGATTTAAAATAGATCAAACTTAATTAATTATAGTTTTTTCATTATTAATTTTGTATATACAAAAACTTATTTTGTTTTTTATAAAATATTAAATGAATTTTGAGAATTTAGCATTGTTATATTTTTAGTAAATTTAGACATATAGGCTGTACATTGCACTTTTATTTCTAAATTTTTATGGGTTCATATCATTTATTATTTTTATAGAAAAACCTATCTCATGTTTTCAAAAAAATCAACCAATAGTATAAAATTGATATATCCTTATTGTATCATGATTGATTGCTCCTCGGCATTTACATGTCTTTCTTATCTTATTCTCATATCAATTTTCAAAACATTTAAAATGGATACATTGGATCTGTTATTCATCCTAACCCTAAATAGGGTGATAGGTCTCATATCTCTAGCCAAATTCATGCTATCATTATATCCAAAGGGTAAGGTGGACCATCCTCTAGTTTTAATTGAAGGCAATCAACCTGAAATACCTATGGTTTGTGCTTGTGAATCCCTAAAATATAAAATCACTAGTATGATAAATTTAATAAAGGGGTTACAAAATAATATTACACTCCTATAGAATCCAACAAATGGTAATGTTAATTATGTGTTTTCATCCTCATCTACCAATGTTGGGCCAAATAAGGTTTCATATCAAAATGAAAATATAAAACATGATACATCCAAAATAAGTGATTCCAAATGTGACCAAAGTAATACTAAGATATAAAGTGAGATACTAAGATGCATGATTCAAAACAAAGTGATCAAAATAACTCCTCTATATCTCATAAGGAGATATAAATACTATTGTGCATTATAGAATACATGGTCATCATACAAATTGTTTTTTGGATTTAAAGAACCAAATACAAATTCAAAAATATAATGGTGATTATATAAATGATACCTCAAATGATAAAATCATTCACATTATGAGTACCTCTCCTAAATGACATGTACCAAAACAACAAATGTGGGTACCTAAGAAAAAATTAGAGAAAAAATAGTTGCCAATATCAAACATAAAATGAGAAAAGGATACAAATTTACCTCTCAATAATGATACTCAATTTTCTAAATAGTATGGATTTAGAATGAAATATATACAAAAATTGGTTATCATTGTCAAGGATTGGGAAAACATTCCCAAGGCATTACTCATCCTATTTTCAAATATGACCAAAATGACCATCAAGGCTTGGGACATATTAGTAATAATAATAAAAATCATTCAAATATATATTTTACCAATACAAAAGAGTAATAACCTACAAATGAAAATGAGGTACATTAGGAAAAATTACATAAATAAAAAGAAATGCATCAAAAGGATGATTAAAAACAAAAACACTTACAAATGCAATAATTATAGCAAGAAAATATTCCAAAGGCGATGCTATAAAAAGAGAAAGAATAAAAGTTTCCAACTCAAACTAAATAAAATAAAAAAATCATTCTCAAAAGAGGGTTTCTATCAAAAGAGGTAAAAAAGCAAGAGACATTTGTCAAATATATTGTTCTAAACATGATACAAAAGGAAAAAGTACAAAAAGAGCAAAAAGTGCCTTAAAAGGGTAATGTCAGATGTGTGCCTTCATATGAAGAAACTACCACTCTTTCCTTCATATATAAAATTATTTAACATTGAATGAATGGAAATCAAGGTCAAAATTTCTTATTTTACCCAACTTGTGAATTCAATATATGTACCTAGGAATTACTTACATCTCTAGGATATAGCATGAAACATGTGAAGAAAGCTATTGCATCAGATATTTATGTTGGATCTATTAAATGTAGTGTCACACTTAGATCCAAATCATGCTCTATTGTATTGCATATTAGTCCATTTTTTAATAAATATAATGAAAAACTCACTAATCTATGGTTACTAGCAACAAATAAAAATAAATCCACAACAAAGGTACTAAGTACAAATTTCCCAAAAGTGCATGATGAAATTTCTAGTTCTTCTACTCAAAAATATGCACATGTTAGTCAAGACATGATATTTAGCTGCTAGTCTTTACAGATAATAATTCTCCTCTTGATATCATTAGATAGTACTTACACAAATCCCAAAATAATAATTAAAAAAAAACATTCAAAACTCAAAAAAAATTGTCGGCACCTACATACTCTATTGGTTCCTTGGCATTTATGTTTTAGTTCTATGTTGATGGATGGCATATCAATTACTTCTACATACACATGTGTGTCATGATTCTATTTGAGTGTTATATAGGCATACAAAGATACATGATCTATTCATATTATATATTTTGGGCCTTCTCTCTACTCATGTCATGTGGACACTGGGGACATATACTTCTTTTATCATGATACTCACAAGTTATATGGTTTGAGGATCACTTTTCATTATCATGTTTGAGATTATATATACTTACACATGAATTTATCCATGATTATATATTTAATAGGGTACTTGATATGATATGTACTTAACATTTTTTACTAACACATTTGATCCATGGGCTACTATGATTTGATTATGTTGGCTGATTATGCTTTCTTTTATACACTTCATTGAGAGCCTTGCCTTGTTATTATCTTTCTTGTTAGAGAATTTGAATATGGTCCTTTTTTTGTAGTCCCCATGAATTTTCTTTCTTTATTTAATATTTTCCTATGTAATTTTTTGTTGTATGTAACTTTGAATATGTCATTATTAATTTTGTGGATATTTAACTAAGTCATGTCCCTTCAATTGTGGATATTTAACTTGAACATGTCCCTTGTTTTTGGTTTCCTAGTTCCATGATATGTTGACTTGATTCTAAGTACTCTTGTGTGTGTGATTATTTTATTTTTGAGCTTGTATTTTTACTATCTAGATGTTTTCATGATCTTTATCATGCATTTTAGGCCTTCATGTGATCACATTGTTCTATGTGCTTTAATGCTACATTTACTAGACATGTTTTTCTATAGACTACATGGTTCCATTTATAGATTATATAATTATGTTATCCTTTTGAGGTGACTTAACTACTGATTTATATTATTACATCACTTAAAATTGGGAAATATTAGTTTGGGTATGTCATACAAGCATTTTATCCACATTTGGCATAGTTTTTAGATTCGGTGGGGGCATGTTGTATAGGCATGGATTCCACACATTCACAATTTCAAATTCAATGGATGAATGCCTTAGATGCATGTTATCCACACTTATTCAGTATTTGGGAACACCTATATTTAGTGGGGAATGTTTTGGAAACAAGTCCACCACATTGGCACTTATATCAGTTTTCAAACTTAGTGGGGACATGCTTTGGAAGCATGTTCTCCATACTTGTTCAATATTAGGTACACCTAGATTTAGTGGGGGCATGTTTTGGAAACCTAACCAAATTTGCACTTATTTTAGTTTTTATATTTCTACATATATAGTGGGGGCATGCTTTGGAGTCATGTTTTCCACACTTATATTGTTTTTGAATTGGCTACAACATATAGTTATATAATTTAGATTCATAGTTGTGGTATAATTTTATACATTGGTACCATTGTTATACATAGTTTTAGCATGAGACATATCTAAGGTGCATATGTTATGCAATGTGAAACTAATATGGAAAAATCCAAATCAATTTTTATATTTCAAATCACTCTTCTATGGACGGTCATCTCCCACCAAGTTGGACTTTTATGGACTATATTGAGCCAATCTACTATAATAGTTGGTTTTCTTTTGGTAAATTTGAGGTGATTAAACAACTCAAACTTTCCAAGTTTTTAAGTTGGAATTTATTTTATCATCAAACCTCACCAATTTTATAGCATGAATTGATTTGGTTCACTCATGCTTACTAGGTTATAATTATGATTAGGTTGCATGGTTGAGCTAATCTTAAATATTGGGTGGGAACTCAACCTTTATCTAAGGTTGGGGTCATGTATCTTAAAATATCTCTCTATCTCCTTATACATATTCACTTTATATATTTGTCTTAATCTTAGTTTTAGAGCCTTACATTGATATATATTTTCAAATCAAGTTAACAATAAGCAAGGCAATTACATCAAAACATAGGCGTAATCCTAAACCTTACTCTTTCAATTTCAATCTTTTCAATACTTTTAATTTTATATTATATGCATTAATTATGCACTATAACATTATTTTGGTTACATTTCAATCACCATCAAATCACTCAATCTAGACTCAAATAAAGGCAAGGTGTGTTATACACACCCATGTATGAATTTATTATCCTTTTAACTAATAATTTCATTACTAGATTAAAGTGGGGGGAATATAGATGATATTTATGGATTATATATAATCTCAATCTTATGCACTTGGTAAACTTAGACCTTGGTTGTTCTTCTTAGTTATGAATCTTTCCTAATTTTATAAGTCTTGCATCTACTCTATCTTGTGACCCTTGGCTTATCTCTTGGTTTGAATAGTCTTATGTTGATGACCCATACCTTCTATCTTTCCTAAAATTATTAAAATATACTAATCTTATGCCCATGTAGGTTCTGATCTTGCACCTATTTTTTAACTTCTAGGACACAAGTGTTAGCCCCAGATCCCTATGTCGATACTAGTATCCTACCTTAATGTAGGTGTCCAGTACCCTAAAGTCATCTAATTTACAATTGAAATGTATCCTAATGGTTAGCCTAAGTTATTTAATGCAAGTTATTTATCCAAAGGGATTGATATAAATATAATATCAACCCTCATTCATTCCTCATATAGCATTCATACCTAAAAACATTTAAAGAACATTAAATTAAGTAAAACTTCCTTATTTATTCCTATTTTCATATCAGTCATAAGGACTACAAATCTGTATGTATGAAGTACTAAAGGAGAATACTAAGAGCTTGATTTTCTAGGTTATAATCTAGGTCATTGTTGTACTTGATTTCCACATATTTCATGATTCACACATAAGATAACACATAAGGGAGAACTATGTTAGTCTAAGGACATCTTCAAAGTATTGGCTATGTAGGTAGTGCTCATTGATAGAGGTATATTTGGATTAATCTCAAAATCATGTGCCCACTAACCAATTTTTCCCAAGTTCACTATGAAGATGAAGAAATGTTTTTGTAATTTCATGAGATTGATTGTGTATGACCCATATCTAAATGCACCAAAGTGAAGGTACATACAAAGCCAAAATCATCCATGTAGTCACATCCTTTTCTATCAAGTATTTTATATATGACACCTACATCTAGTTTAGATAATAGCATTTATGCAACTATCCCAAGATGTTATTAGTTTTTGTGGCTCTAGAGGCACTCAATCTATAATTTGGTGACTGTTCCAAAAATCCTCTTCTAGTGTACTTCCTTCTTGTTCTAGATCCATAAATATCTTAACATCAGAACTAGATAAGCACATTATTTATTTGTCATTTCCATATTTAACACAACTATAATTAGTATTTTATCTTATTTTATTTTAATGAATTTAGCATATTTTATATCCAAGTTTAACACTTAATTGGCCTATTATAGATATAATTTATAACCCTTGACTATCTTTATCCCATTTAACCCTAGACTCCCTAATATATATTTTTAGGGATAAATAGATAATTTTATCCAAAGGAAAAAGAGTCTTAATATTAATCCATATCTCATTAACAAAGGCAATACTAAAAATATTCAATCATGCAACATTATCCATAAGGACCCTCTTAATTCTAAATGATTCACTTTGGCCTAAATTTACAAAGGAAGGTTTTGATTTGTAATGTATTTACAAGGTATATCATAAATTTGGAAGGTAATGATTGGTTCACTATTTTGTAAAGTTTTCATAAGATATGCAAAATAAGTAGGCTCAATATTGGTTGGAAAAATATAATCATGTAAATCATCTTATGATATGCATTTAAAAATAGTTGATGATTTAAGTAATTCTAGAATAAATATTTTGGCTTGTGTATTTTTTAATTATTCCACTAGTTCATATGTCTTATTAATCCAAACCCTAAAAAGAGGAAGGGGGAGATTAGAGGATTATGGAGTAGTATTTTATTTTACTCCACTCTGATAATCAAAAGAATGAATGGTAACATTTCATGTCCTAGCCCTTTAATTTATTACAATTTCAATCTCATATTAAGCCATCATGCAATCAAAAAAATTAGGAGCATCACCAAGAGTAGTAAAATCAAGGTTTCAAGGGCTAAGATATCCTCATATAAAGCATGGAAAATAACACTATCATGTCGCAATAATAGAGATAATGTTTTATGATATATTTTAGTAAATAAACATGTAATAAATTATAATATTTACATAAAAATCATGAATTAAATCATATTGATATAAAAAATAAAATTTCCTCCCACACCTTTTAAAAAATGAATATAAAATGTAAATCTAATCCACCCATGATGTAACAACAAAAGTGTAGATATGAGCCACTATATAAAGATAACCCAATATTTGGCATAGTCATCATGGCTCAAGAAAATATGGGAAAAAACTAAAATAAAAACTTAATATGAATAAAAAAATCCCTATATGGTATAAAACCTACATTGAATGTAATAATTTTAGGTTCACTAATTATGATGTATCAAAAAGTGGATTTTGTTTATTTAATAAGCACACAAAGTAAAACAAAGACATGAAATAAATTTTATGATAAATTATTAAAATACATAATTTTCCTCATGTGATAAATATATTAAACAAGAAAAAATAAAAATTTTAATTGACAATTAAACTTGAAATAAAAAAATTAAAGTGAAAAATCATACCTGCTATGAATTTATAAGTTATGAAAGTAGATATGGACTGTGCAAGCCTTTATCTTATTATGTGTTAAATTTAAAATTATAATTTCATAATAATGTAAATACTAGTTTCATCATTAATTTATAGGACAAAATTTATGGTGACTAGTTGTGATCACCATTCATGTCCTATTATGCAGATTTCATATTGTGCTCACTTTAAAATTCTGAATTTTCCTATGTTGCTTCACAATTATATGTCATGCCTATTTTAAAATTTGATTTGAAAATTTGATAGAAATAATTATGTAAATTTTTAATTAAATTTTATTTACTTGGATTTTCCAAATAAAACATAATGCAAAATAAGGGTAGAGGTAGTTGGGTTTGAAAACTATAAAGGAGTTTCACTATGTATCCCACATGCTAGAATAAGACCCTTCATACTTAATGTGTAGTGTGAATAGATAAATATATTAAGGTATTTATGTTAATTAAATAATTATTAATGTTAACCAAAATATTTTAATAATATAAAATAAATTAGGTTTATAAATATGTATAATAAACATGTAAATTATAAATAACTAAATATAATAACTTACTATTTTAAGAAAAGACTAGGAGAATGATACACTTAGCTTGTTTTAGATGAATGTATGAGTGATATAGTAATATAAAATAAAATGGAACAATTTTAAGAATTATTAGGTATATAAATATAAACTCTATGTGTATCTAAATAAATACACACTATCGTGATACCTACAGATTATAACCATGTCTGCTAGACCACAGAAATGTCCACTATAATGTAGTTAATTTTTCACTATTTTCCCCATTGATCTTATGCTTAATGAGAGTTATTATGTGTTAATATTTCTAAAAATCCATGCTAATATCCCTATTTTACTTCTATTTTCTTCAAACCCTAGTTGTGTACTATAGAATATCTACAAATTTGGATAATGGGTGAAAAGGAAAAGGTTGAGTGAACCTTAGGTAATATGTTGAGTGAACCTTAAGCACACATTTGTGGCTAATTTTTTCCTACATATCCAATACTTTTAGGAAGGAATAAAATCATATGTAGTTATCCCACCTAGTTAAGTACATGAAATCATGTGTAATACTAAAATGCTCTGTAATTGTGTGTATGGATTTCAACACTTGAAAATTTGTGAAATGACATTGGAAATAATTTTTAGACTTATCTCAAGGATTTATCCTTTGAGGAGTTTTAGATTTAGAATATTTTGTAAGTTTCCTCTCAATTTTTAATGTACTTTTATGTTAGATTAATTTGCCTAAATAATTATATAACACTATGTTATATTTGTTTTGATTATAGTTTGTTAGGCTTTCACTATTCTCATGGATTTAATATCAATATTAATTAAGATTATGGTTAGTATTTAGTTATTTATGTTAATCTTACCTTCCTATATTGTAACATTATATGAGATATTTAAATGACTTGTGCATTGTAATAAAATAAATGGATTGAGGCTTAAAATAAACCTTAATAGTATAAAGTAATTATAGAGCCTAGTAAATAAGCCTATGAGGCAATACATATTTTAGTGAAAAGTAAGAAACATGTGTAGAATCATGTATAATGAATAAATCAGCTTGAAACCATTCAAATATTTAGCAAGAGTAAAGAGGAGGTGTTATGGAACTAAAGGTGTCTTCTTGGCTACTTGGGAATATTATTCTATTGATTTGGGTAGAGGTGGTTTAGTAATTATTTAATTTATTATATTTATTTTTATTTTTCCTATGGAGATATAGCATTATTTATATGTTATTTTCTTTGATAATATTGAGGTAAGGTGAAGTAACCGACATATTGAGTCATGGAAAGAAAAAATAAGATAATCGTGGAGATGGTATGATGTATGGTAGATAAGAAAAATGTACCATATTAATATTGGGTAGAATATATGAATACAACTTCGTACACTCTCAACCAAAGTCCCAACAAGGCTTACAGAATGTAACATCAAAATAAGTGTGGTATATTAAAACACTTTATATATGTAACTTTTTTATTTTTGGATCCATTTATTTTATATTGGGAAAAGTGTACATGTTTTTTGTTATTGTGAAGAGAGGAATCCATAGAGATTTACTAGATGTTTGTACATACATGACTATCATGAATAAATATGTTATTATAGATGAGAAAGTACCATTATTTTTTGATAATGGTCAATATATTTATATTATTTTATTTCTACTTAATGATAATGAAATTGGATCTTATTTTGATACTAAAATTGAACAAGGTTCAAATATGGAACAACTAAAAGAATTAAGTTCTAGGGAGGACTCTAGTGGTGAATAGAGTGATTATCGCTCTTCACAATTAGATTAATAAATCCAACATAAGAGGCCAAAGTGGTACCATACCACAATGAAAAATGTACATAAATATGAATGCCCATATTTTTTGGAAGGGAAATATACAAGGTCATAAAAACACAAGGTCTACGGTAAAGAATAGGTAAATTTTTCTCTTACCATTATTTTATATATATTAAAACCAAGGACAATTTCAAATTTTAAATTCAAACCTAAATGGAAGTATTTTATTAAGGATGGTGAAAGAGAATGGGGAATATAAAAACAGAAAAATAATGTTTTGAATACTATATTTCTTAAAATTATTCAACATTTGAGGGTAGTAGGCATTGATTTTTTAATAGTTCAATATATAAATGTCCCTTAGGGGATATCATATGTTGTTTAGTCTTGATATATACTCTAAGTTTTAGTTGGATATGGTAACTATAAAAAAAAATAGGTGAATAATGACACATTCAAGACATGATAAGACTTCATGGAATAATAGAATATATTGAACCCAATATTTAACAATATTTCCTAATCAATTTAGTGGTTAGAATAGATCATTACCCATGTACTATAGTAAGATGGATTGGTGATGTTTTATCAAATTTGGGCATTATGTAGAAACCATAGATAAAAACACTATTATGAAAAATTAGGAGAATGATATAATAATAATATAAATAATGATTTGGAATTACTAGATTTTATAAAGTTACTAAATATACTAAAGTGTAATGATAAAACAAAGACTTCGCTAGAAGCTGTATTTGTGGGATGAATTAGAGTCTAAAACATGATGTGTAGAATGTCTTGGTGACTATAAATAGGAACAAAAAATGGATTTGGGCCTATAAAAAAAATGATAAGAGGATACTAGAGGGGTGAAACTCTTAGCCAACATGGGGCACTCTTGTCTACTAATAGTATGAATTAGGTTTTTGGGTTCTCTGTGACTTCATCTGTGTAGCTTGTATCTAGTGTGGGAGCCTATGATCACTTATGGAGACCACTATATGATTGATTTTTATTAAAAATCCTATCTATTTAAGATTTTAAGACCAATTAAAATCAATGGGAAAAAAGTGGTCAATGGTTGAAGTTGGGTGAGTACTCAACACCCCATGTGATAGGCATTGCTAAGATAGTAATAATCTTAATAGGGATCAAACTTCATGTAGTTCTCCCATGCTATGTTGGTGTGTGAATAATTGGTGCAATATGCTAGATGATGGTGTAATAATAATGTGATTAAGTGCCTTAACCATGAATTATTACCTCTAAAATGTATTTATACTTGAGATATGTGCTATTATGGCTATATGAAATTAGAATTGGGATAAATAGGTGCTTTGATCTCAATGTGCAATTATGATTCTGGTGATTTTTAATGTGTAAGACTCATTCATGAAAAATGGTTTTAAAAGTGTTGATATTTTAATATATTTGAAATTAATTTGAATGTGGATCATTAGGGACATACGTTGACATTAATATAACTTTTAAATTTTCAAATTATCCATTATTTAGTGGGAAGATAGGAGAGAGGGGAAGGACACTAGAGTAGTTCACTATAGTCCCCTAGGGCACTCCTATCTAATGGGTTATTTCATCATGATGAGTTTTAGGTGCCTTAAATATGTCTAAAATTGATACTAATAATAGGGATGAGTGCATTCTAGGATCATTTATCAGTTTAGAAGAGTGTGCAAGATGGTCGAAAGTGATCAAAAGGGGCCTTAAGATAGGTCTAGAGCTAAGTGTGTACAAGAGTGGTCATAAGTGAATGATTTTAGATTAAATATTAATTTATGTGTCTAAATTTTCCCCTAATTTATTCTAGTAATGAAATAGAATTAAAGTAATAGATTAAAAGGAAAAAGAGTGCATACCTAAACTTACTTGTGGAGAAAAGTCCTGGATGTAGGCCATAGTGTTGAAATATGATCTATGTAAAAACCTACAATGAAACATATGTAATATTAATATTTAATTAAAATTAATATAAAAAATTGAAAGATAATTAACTATAGAGTTAAAAGGAGTGAATACACCTAATTGGGTACATGAACCATTATGTTTTTTCTAGTGCAAAAATTGGTGCAAAACGGGTGGTTGTGATAGGATGTACACTTGTAGTTTCATTAACATTAAATAGCTTAAATTAGATTGTGTATGCCTAAATACTAATTTATAAGAGGGTGTGATTAAGAAATCAAGGTGTGATTTAATCCATCACCACCTACCCAAAATAGTGAAGTAATCTAGAATCCATGTATGAATCCCAATAGATATTTCTAGTGTAAAAATTAGAGCAAATACTAGTGAAAATAGTGAACTAAACACTACAAATGGAAGAAGGTTTAATTATAGTGTAAAATAGGTGAAAATATTTATTATAATCTAGGTATAGTGTATACAATGTGGAGAATAATATTAATTATCATTTCATCTATAAGATTGGTGTAAAAATTGAGCAATGAGGAATCAATGTGCCATGCACATGCCCCCAATTGATATATGATGCATATATACTATGAGATTGAGGAAAATAATTGTGTTTTTAATTTAAAAAAAATATGTGTCATAATGGAACAACATGTAGTTCTTGAATATCCCCAAAATAATCAAATTTGAGACAAAATTGCATAATTCTAGAAACTAAGACCGTGAAATTACTAAGTACTATTCTAAGTAAACTAAGGTTTTGAGAAATTTTGTAAATGCAATTTTTAGGAATTTTGATAACAACACTGGGAAGGAACTAGAGTAATGCTCTCTTTTCCAATGTGGCTATCCTATCCAACATGAATTTCTATGTATTTTTGAGCCTAAAACTATGTCAATTATGTAATAACTATTAAATCCTATCTTTGTGATTTTATTGGAGGTTCAGTCTCAAACACCTATATGAATGGCCCCTCTTTTTAGGTGAGCTATTGAGCCTACACAATAACTTATATCAAAATAAAAAGTTATACAATAGGTTTTTGTGATGTAAAAATGGAAATCTAAGTAATATTGACAACATGAAGAAGCATGGCATCATTATGTATGTGAACTGAGAATAGTAAGAATGTAAGATGCATGTGGAAATAAGAATTCCTAGTAAGTGTATCTAGATAGATGTGATAATGAAGCACATATATAATTTATCATCTAAGTATATAAAATTGAATAGAAATACTTAAGGATGGATGCATAATATCCATCAGGCATTAAAAGGGCTAGGTGGATGCATGATGTCCATAATGGCATAAAAAATATGATTAAAGAAGAAAGAAAGTCATTATGGACATGAAAACACAATTAAAGAGTATATACACAACACATAAAACATGAAATATAAGTCCAAGGGTTCAATACAAGGTACATATTCAAATGACACTCAATTAAATAGAAAACATGTAAAAAAACATGTTCAAATTCTCTCACGCATAAAATAAAACAAAGGAATATTAGAGACACATAGAAGGACATGTGAAAATGTAAACATAAAAATAAAATATACACACAAAGACATGTTAAAATTTACTCACACTCATACAATTATAGATATAAAGTATTAGAGCCACTTGGCAATGCCATATTCAAATGTCCTCAAAATGAACACAGAATGCACACAATAGAAAAAGCTAGGAAAACAATATATAGAGCATTTTTAATATGTAATTTGATCAACAAAAGTTAAGTTGTAACTTGAGTATATTTAATAATTAAGATAAATAGTATTATATCATAATTTTAGTTCGTGAGCAATATAAAAATATGTAATTTTATGTAAAGATCTGAGCTATGAGTGAGATGATAGAAGGATAAAACCCATGTGTACTAAACCCTTAGTGAGATAACTAATGAATGTATATGTTATAGAAAAATTGTGTATGGTCTATAAATTAGTGGTGATAATATAATATCATTGATATAATATTGGTTGAGGGACACTAAGTAGTGCACTCTTTTCCTCCATAATTCTTCTATCAAAATATAGTTTTTGAGTGTGTAAAAGTGAAACTAGCTGAAACTAAGTCTGATACTGATATGTTATATAATTTGAAATCACTCATGTACCCTGGTGAAACATGTATGATATAAAATTGGATAAAACATTTATAGAATACTATTCATAAATAAACTAATGTATGACAAAATACATATAAGCATGCATAGGTCATAGTGCTAGTATTTTCTAAACTATTTTACTATTTTTTAATTTTTACATATATATGTAGAGAGCATGTAGAAGATAAAATAAATTTACTAACCAATGAGTTTGGAAAGATAATCAAAATCAATAGGACTGTGTCAACAAAAGGAGTGGTGATATTTCAAAAAATGAAAGGTGTATGCTATAGTGATCAAATTAATCTCAATGGAGAATCTTAATATGGGACACTAACTAAGTTATAATTGTCACTACCATACTATTTATTTTTAGCATATTATCTCTACCTTTCATCATGATGAATTTTTGTAGTTTTTGGAACCAATCTCAAAGTAGGTTAATCATGTGATGGTGCCTTATATGAATTACCCCTGATACTTTGTAGCATCAATTGAAGATGTGTAGAAGTAGATAGTGGCTCCCTAGAATCTGTGAAAAATATTTGTTAAAGGGGCCTCTCTAAGATAAGCCTATATGGAAGTTTAGATCTCTATTTCAAAAATTTATGAGTAGGTTGTACCTTTTTAGGTGGATAGACTAAAGGTTGTTATGAGGTAAATAAATATGTCTGTGATAGTTGGTACTCATAAGGGATTAAAAAACTATAATAACCTTATTTACATATATGTATTTTAATCATCTTTGGACTGTAGAAGGAACTATCTAAATTTTCTAAATCCAAGAGCATCCTAAAAATACACCAAAGACCCTTTTACTAGCTACTACTATGAATCTGGTGGCCACATATATAGGACCAACCTATAATGGTAATGCAATCTCACCAATTAAACTCTAAATATGACCATTGAATCCTTTTATGACCATCGTGGTGGGAAACACATCCTGATATGTGTATCTAAGATGATAAAGAAGTGTATTGGTACATATATTCACACTGAAACCTATTATAGTGGGCCATAATTGAGGTTTGGTCTAGATAAAATCAAATGGATGAAAAAACAACCAATGTGTAGTAGTGAAATCAAACATGAGCTAGATAATCTTGTTACTAAACAATCAAAAGATTATAATATTATCATTAGCATCATTATCTATAAAATATTTAGAAAGGTAAATTATATAGGTAAAATATTATCATTTCCTCACATCCTCATGAATGTGGGATTATCTTTCATAATGACCAAAAAATACCTAATCAAGCTAAATAAACATCTATAGGGAAAAACCATTAAATGGAATAAAAACATATAATACCACTCCACTTAAGTGTAGCTTAGGTGGGTATTAGAATTGGATCATGACATAAAGGACTAATGAGGTACCCAAGTACAATAAAATCCCCCCTATAGGAGGATTCCAAAATTGTTCAAACCCCAAGAAGAGCCCATAAATGAAGATACTTGTTCTTAGTGAAGGGTTTGGTGAATATATCAACAATTTGATCTATTGCTTGTATATATAAAATATCAATGACTTACTCATGGATGATCTCTTGAATGAAATGCACGTGAATCTTGATATGGTTTTTTTGTTGATGGAGGACTAGATTCCTATAGATATGGATTATGCTTTGGTTGTTATAGAAGATGACTATTGGTCATCAAAAATAGATGTAAATATTAGTGAGAATCCCCTAAAGCCAAATAGCCTTAGTGGAAACATTAATAGCTCTTATATAATTTTGCTTAGTATAAGATAATGTAATATCATTATGTTTTTTCTTGACCAACTAATTAGGATTAAACTAAGGGAGAAATTATAGCCTAAAGTAGACATATGATTCTAAATATTGATAGCTCAATTTTTGTATAACCATTTAAGTCACCATCAGTGCCCAATCCATAATGAATCTTGAAACTATGAGTACCTTTAATGTAGTAGAGAATATACTTAACTAATTTCTAGTGTATCTCATATGGTTCCTACATAAATTTGGAGACCATTCCCACTTCATATGAAATATCAGGTCTAATGTGTGTAAGGTAGATGAGACTTCCAACAAGTTGTTGATATAAGTAAGATCAACTAAAAGAGATAAATAATTAACCTTAATATTGACACCATATAGAAAAGGAGTTGGATATGGATTATAATCAACCATGTTAAACTATGAAAATAAATCAAGAACATACTTGGATTGTGTAAAAGTGATCCCAAAGTTAGATTGATAAATTTCAATCCTGAGGAAGTAATGCAATAAGACAAAGTTAGTCATTGAGAATCTATCAGATGAAATAGTTTTTAATACTATAATGGTGGATGAATAGATCCTTGTGATCAATAGGTCATCCATGTAGATAACCAAAATCAATAGTGAATCTTCCTAACATAAAATGTAGTCATTTAGATCAGAATGACATCTAGTGAATCAATTGAAAGAATAAATGAGTCCATCTTAGGATATCAAGCTTGAGGAGCTTGTTTGAGGACATATATAGATTTATGAATTTTTAAAAATAAGGAATTATCTTTCAAAAATCCTTATGGTTTATCCATGTATATTTCCTTTTTGACGTCTCCATGCAAAAATATGCTCTTCACATCCATCTGATAAACAATCTAAGCAATGTTGTGGCTATAGCAATAGTGAGTCAGATTGAGTTCATTTTATAAAATGGGTCAAACATCTTGGTATAGTCAATTTCAGGTATCTAATAAAAACCCGTTGCTACCAAACATGATTTGAACTTATCTATAGAGACATCTTCTACAAAATTTATTTGGTGGATGCACCTACATCAAACAATTTTTCTTCCCTTAGGAAGTGGGAAAAAATCCCAAGTGTTATTCCTCAACAAAGAACCATACTCATCTACCATATTAGTATTCCAATCATGAGTTCCTGATGCCTCACAAAATGATTATGGATTAAAAATAGATGCAATTAAAGCATGTGGGGTATTTTGGAATTATTAATGTGTTCACTTATAATCTAGTAAATCTCCAACCCATTGGCCAACACTTTTTAGTGTTTGTCTATCCCAAAGAGGACTAATGCTTAGAGAGTTAGGAGGGGATTCCTCATCCTCTAAAGATATTATGGGATAAGGAGGAGGGTAGTCCTCATCACCACTCATCATAAAAAATATAACTATAATCTGGATCATCAAGAAGCTACTTATGTTGATCTAAATCATGATAACTATCATCAAATCCCAATGCATCTAAGGGGATAGGTGTTGAGTGTGGAATATGAAGGACCCTCTTAAAAATGATCACTCTTCTCAAAAAATAACTCATGTGTGGTGAGATAGAGAATATTATATCCCCTTACACCCTCAATATACCTAATGAAGATGCAAGGATGAGTTTAAGCTTTCATTGCCTTATGTTTCTTATTAAGAATGTAGGCCAAAACAATATATCCAAACACTTGAAATTGATTCACTATGGTTTTTTGACTAATCTAAGCTTCAAAAGGAGTAACTCCCTTTAATACTTTATGAACAACTTGGTTATGGATATTCATATTTTATGGCCTCAACCCAATATTGAGGTGAAAGACACTTGGAGTGTAGCATAAAGTTGGACATTTCCTTTAAGGACCTATTAATATGCTCTAAAATACCATTCTAATGAGGACTATGTGTAAATTTACATTAGAGTTCAGTGCCATATAAAGTATAAAATTGTTCACAATGGTTACATACCATAATTCTTAGTGTGTAAAATAATGAAGTCTTGAAAATGATCAAAGACCTTACATTCATGCTAAATAAAATACACCCAAGCATACCTAAAAAATTCATCGATGAAAGTAAACATGTATTTAATCTTATTGACTGAATGTTTTGAAAATGGACCAATAATGTCATTGTGAATAAGCTCTAAAATTTATTTAACTCTCCATGATTTTCTTTTTTCATACTTTTATTAAGGATGCTTACTAAGTATGCAATCTTAGAAATATCCATTATAAAAATTAACACGTGATAACCCTAAAACCATGTCATGATGACTAATTTGATCTAGGTAGATATAGTTGAGATGGACAAATCACTCATGCCATAATTTAATCATCCCATCTGAATGAGTAGTGTAGTAGAGGGTTGATCAGGTGAAAAAAATGAGAAAGTATACAATCATGATTGGTGATATAATTTCCCAAATGCAATAATGGAGTCACTATTTACTTCTATAATAACAATTGAATTCGGTGTTAATCCAACTATCTTTCCTAAATGGATGTGAATGATTTAAAAATAGATAGGAGATTGGTGGATAAAGAGAGAACACATAGAACATCATGAAATGTCCCATCATTCACTTTAATAGATTCACTCAAAATAAATTCTATGAAAGTATCATCAATCAATAAGATATTGCCTCCAAGGATGAGAACATGTCCTATGATGAAACCATGTTGTGTAAGGCACCAGAGTCGATTACCCATGTGGAAGGATAGGATACAACTATAACTAGTGATTTGACATTATCTTTTCCATTTGTACTATCTTTGGTCTTATAATACTCTTGTGATAATTAAATATAATTATAATATTCTAAGGCATTGGTATTTTTTTATCAACCATTTTTTTTAGTTGGTAAATTTTCTTCTTCATGCATTTGGATTCATCTTGCCTAGATTTATTACAATAGGCACAAGTGAGTCACTCTTTCTTGGATTTCATGTCTAAAGAGGAGGACTATTTTGATAATTTTGAGTTAGAATCATATTTATGACCCTTTATTTTATTTGTGTCCTTATTCTATTTGTTATCCTTAATACTAGAATTCATTTGTTTGTTATGATTGCCAATTAAGGATTGCAATTTAGATGACTTCAATGTACCTATTTAAATAATCTTATCTTGATCCTAAGTCAAGTTAGTATCAAAGTCATCCAAGGATGAATGGTCCATGTAGATCCAAGGGAATCCTTGGTGGTGTGGAAGGTAGAAACAAAGATATAATAGTCGGAACCCAATTTGGAAATGATGAATTAATTGATCATCCTTTTTGTTAATGCCACATAGTTTCATCTACAACCTAAGTGATTTTAAATTTGTGAAGAAGTATTGTATCATATAAAAATCACTTGGGATCAAAATAATGAGATCATTATCCAACTTATGACACCTAATTATTTCATGATTTCTAAAGAGTTTTTCCAATGTTGTCCACACTTGATTTAGAGTAGTAACAGATTTAATATGAAAGAATAAGTTGGGAGACATATACATGCATAGTAGACTGTAGGATTCATCACTTCTATTTTACCACTTTACCTTATATATTTTAGGTGTAGGTTTTGTTTATTTACCCATAATGATCTAATGTAAGCCTTTACTCCTCAAGAGTATTTATATTTTGAATTCTCTTATGATAGTTGAATGAATAAGAAGAAAAATATGAGATTGATTTATTTTAGTAAGAAAGTATGTGATGAATTGAGTGTGAAAGAAATACAATTATATACAAACCTCATTAATTTATACAGGTTTAAGTTTACAAGGAAAAATAATATCATGAATTTATAGAGCTTGAGAAAAATTGTGCTTTAAAAAAATGGTGCCTGAAAAGGAACTATTAGCTAAAAGTTATAGAAGTTTTAATGTTTCTTACTCACAAAAAATAATGATCTCCACTTCACATAAATTTGGAAATTTTTGGGTTAGGAAGATAATTAATTAAGGCTAAGGTTGAGCTGCCACTAATAGGAATCAAAATTTAAGCCCCCCATGTGATCAAACCATATGACCAAAGGGATAAGACCTTTTTTGAGTGTTTCCATCCCTCTTGATTGATGTGTGAGTAATATCATCAAAAAAATTCCTCCATTTTAAAAATGAATAGTGTCATAATTCACGTGATTAAATTTGATCCCCATGGATATCATCAGATTTTTAGACCATTCTCATAGTTGGTGGAGTTTCCTATTAGAATTATAATTGATGATTATAGTCTTGATTTAGGATTTCATACACACCCAAAAGTTTCAATGTTGGGGTTAATGACCCTTCTTGTAGTTAAAGAAATGTGACAGACTTATAGTGGGGGTCTATAGTCATCAAGGTTTTTGAATATTTCAATAGTTGATATTCATGATGTTGGGATTTTCAACTACACTAATAGCTAATAATCTTGATGTAAATGTTGTGTATTACTATAACATTAAATAGTTTTGATGCTGAAAATTTTCATTGAAGGCACAACCCTATCGTACAGTCATCAGGGTTTGAAGTTGCTAATGTAGCTTGGAGTTATTATGTTAATATTTTGACCTAGCATAATCACAAGGTATATGCTAGGTATGAGGGCCACACATGTAGTTGATAAGTTTGATGTCAAGTTTTTGAATTCCCTAGATAGTACATATTTATGTGAAATCATAAAAAAGACTTGAAACCCTCTAAAAATAGCAAAAAATGACTATCACAAAACTAGGTCATGTTTGAATTTGATCCTAGGGTTTTAACACCTTATGAATCCAATGGTGTATGCCATTTTACATGAAAAACTACCATATTGAATATAACCATTAGGAGACACATTTCTCTTATTCTTTTTTTGAATCTAGATACATAGAGGACCCCAAAAGAAGAGCAAATATTGGGAAAGAGTGTATCTTCAAAGCTAGATCAATGAGTAGTATATCTATTACATATAAGATAAAAATCAATATTTCACAACAAGAACAATGGAATTCATCTACCATAAAAACTCTAATACCATGTTAGAGTGGGCCACAATCAAGGATCGGTCTAGATAGAATTGAATGCATGAATAAATAACCTATGTAGTAGCAAAAACAAACATGAGACAAGAGAATTTTATTAATTGAAAATATGAATATTTCAATATTAGCATTAGCATCAATAGCCATAAAATATTTATAAAGGTACATTATATAGGTAAAAGATAGACATTTCCTCACATCCACATGAATGTAGGATTATCTTTCATGATGACCTAAAAGACACCTAAGCAAGATAATTAAACATGTGTAGGGAAAAACCATTAAATGGAATAAAAAACTAAACTAATGGAACCATTATTGACTATAACACTATGAATAATTTGGTGATCAATGTGAGTGAAAATAAATAAATAATGTAATCTGAGTCATCATTGACTATCTCATGCCCTAAAAATGTGATGAGTGACCTATATGGAATTATAGTATGATAAACACCTATGATACCATTCAAGAATGTTTTTTATCTGCATGGTAATGGTATGAAACTAGTGGAGGGTGTGCATTATATGCATAGTGAAAGCCTAATGTATTTTCCATCTCATTATCCACGTGTTAGGAAAAGGATCACTAAATATTTTCATTGATTTACTTTCACTTGGTTGTATTATTACACTCTATGTCAGTGTGCCAACATTAATGATGTTGACATTTATCAAATCATAAATCTTGTGTGTCAAATTAATACATCTACTATTAGTATGACATGGTGCCCTATAGTAGTTTAAAAACTAATTCTAGTCAAAATTATTTGGAAGAGAATGATTTATATCCACCTCTTTAATGGGAGGGGGAGATATGACATTAAATTCCAATAGTGTTTTGAGAATACTAGATTGAGCTTCTAGTAGATTAGTGAACTTTCTCCTTGGAGGAGATGATATGATAATGCATTGAGTAGGCTCAAAAACTACATGTACTATCACTTTTTGATAATTATTAATATCAGTTGGCCTTACCTTATATTTTGGATTTCTTGATCTCTGGATATTGACATCTAATTTGGTTATATACTTAATCTTGGGCATTACCACTAACTTGACTTTTATTTCCTTTACTATGTGGCATAAATCTATGAATGAGTTTAAATTATTAAAAATAATGGATTCATACAAATATGGAAGCAAACTTTACTTAAATATGTCCTATAATTATATATCTTCCATAGGGTTTATCATTTTGGGTAACATGGTCTTGTATCTGAATACATATTCTAAAATAGGCTCATTAGCTTTATATTTTAGAAGAGGAATCTAAGAATAGGAAACCTTCTCACTAGTTTTGCTTGATAAATGTGCTAAAAAAATATTATCCAATGGATTGAATGATTGTACTAATTAGTGTGGTAAATTCTTATAACCATTATAATGCATAATCATTTAGACTTCTTAGGAATTAATTAGTCAATAATTTATCATTAGACACATAGTCCAAACATGTTAGGTGAAATGACCTAAGATGTTGTTCATGATCACCCTTTCCATCATATAGTGTAATCTTGGGTGCCATAAACCCTATAGGTAGAGGATATACTGATATATGTTATGTCAATGGAGTGTGCAATAAAACATGAGATTATATTGCCTATTTAGGTTTTGAAGCACCTTGATCCAAGTATAACACCTTGGCTTGTAGAGATTGAATCTCTTGCCCAAAGGATTATAAATTAAGAGAAGTGGAATGTGTGGTAACGAAATTAATTATTAATGATGATGGAGTAATAATTGGCATGATAATCTCTTGAATCCCTTGAGTGTCTCCCATTATGACATGTGGTAAAAAAGTTGTATCTAATAGAGTAGGAATTTGAGAAGATTAAGCAGTGTTTTTATTCTTGATATCCAAAAAAGTTATTATAATGGTAGTATGATATTGGGGTTGATCATAAATTCTTTCTCTAAAAATCATTATGAATTCCTGTTTATTTAATGTTATTTGTTCCAAGTTTATAGGAGGGAGTACATCATGATGTTCATCTTAAGGATCATTATTATGTTAATCATATTGCTCATGTTTGAAATTATCATTAAAGTTCACATATTTGATAGGTGTAGAAAAATTCAAAGGTGTTTATTCACCCTTATTATTATCCATATTATGGATAAGATGAATATGATTATGTTCAATCAGGATAACACCTAATCTATCGCTTCTTCTAAAAGGAGTGAAAATAATTTTTTTAGATTGAATATAATATGATATGAAAAATTGATTTTTTGGTTATTAAAAAATTAATCAAATATTAAAATCCAAAAACATCAAGTGTAAAAAAATATAAATAATTATATAAACTTTAATAACATCTATGGTTAGTGTTTGGAAACATTCAAATAACAAACGATTTCACCAATATGTTTATTCAAATTTGGGATTTATGTAAAAACCTTATATGACAACACTACTATGAAAAATAAAGAGAATAATATAAAAATAATAGAATTAATTTATTTGGAACTAATGTATTATGTAAATTTACTAAAATCAATAAAATTTAATAATAAAATAAAGACTTAATTAGAAACTATATCTTTGAGAGGAATCATATTTTGAAACTTGTTTTGTAGAATGGCATGCTAACGAGAATCAAGTATTAGGAACTAGATTTAAATTTAGTTAATAATGTTGGGAAGAATAAAATAAAGGGGTGTCACTCATGTCTAACTTATGGCTCTCATATCCACTTACAATGAGGAAATAAATGTTTTTAGGTTCTTTGTGTCTTCATCTATGGAGATTATATCTAGTGCAAGATCTTACAATCACTTATGGAGACAACTATATGAATAATTTGACTTTGAAACCTTATCTCCTTAAAATTTGAATACCAATTAAAATTAATTGGAAAAATGGGTCATTTGTTGAATTTGGGTGGGACCTCGACACCCCATGTGCCGAGCATTGCCTACATACCAATACTTTGAGGAGGGATCAAACTTTATGTAGTTATCCCATGCTATAGTGGTGTGTGAATGATTGGTGAAATATGATATGTGATGGTGAAATAATAATGTTATTAATCATCTTAACCATTACTTATAACCTATAAAATGTATTTAGATTTGAGCTCTAGGTTACTAGGGTTGTATGCAATCATAATTAGGAGAAATAGGTACTTTGATCTCAATGTGTAATTATTATTCTAGTGATTTTTGACATGGAATCCTCCTCTATAAAAAATGGTTTGAAATGTGTTTACATAGTCATATATATTAAATTACTTATAATTTATCCCCTTAGGGATAGATGCCAGCCTTCTTATAACTTTTGAATTTACAAATTAACTATTTTTTAGTGGGAATGAAACTAGAGTGATGTG